>JAHZNP010000416.1:0-62834 GCA_020615345.1 Triops cancriformis | reverse complement strand
AAGCATTAACGTTAATGAGCGTCGAACGGGATTTACTCGATGAAACGAAGTTTGACGAAATTCTTAATTTTTTACGTCAGAGCTCAAGCTTATCGAATCAGCTGCTTTCATTGTAAATTGTTCGTGTGTTCACCATTACCTGATTTAAAATAAACCAGTATGCCTTGTCTCATATATACGTTCGCATACGTTTCTTTTAGATGTATTTTTTTTTGTAATGAACTAAGTAAGATCCCACAGCTCAGTGGGGCCTGCTGGGAAAAAATCCGCATTGGCCGTTGGGGGGCCAGTCCGCCCCTGTACGTGCCGAGTACTGCACAGTACTCGGCACATAAAACGACCCAAGCAAACCTACCCATTGCTAACGTCCCACGCCACTGGGAGGAAGCGTTGTTGCGAGTCACAAACGTTTGGAAGACCCAAAAGAGGGACACCGCTCGCGTAACTGCCGGGCCGTTAGGCACCCAACGGTTTGTTTGGGTCGTTTTATGTGCCGAGTACTGTACAGTACAGTACAATACTTCGTATATGGGACTGTCGTTGCTTAAACGCATTTTTGGTCCCTCTTATTTGATATTTAAGAAGTTCTGTGCAGAAAAATTTTCATAATACAGAGTGACTACCCAAGTTTTTACTTTTTTTTTACTTGCCGTTTTTAGTGTGTAAAGTTTTGTTTTAAAGTATCTTCTCAGAAAATTACACTCAAACTTTCCGCGCTTTTCCCTGTTCTCCTCCTTTAAAGGGTTTTCTTTCTCCCGCTAGGTGACAGGGACTATACAAAGTTTGACTTCGCTATCGGACAGTTTCGTACAAACGATAGTTATCGTCAAACACTACCGATATCTTATCTTATCGTTATCAGAATGATCGATATTAGTGTTTTCGTTGACATTTGTTTTTATTTTTCCGCAACCAGGATTTAACAAGCCCATATCTTGGAATTATTTATACTAATTGGCCATTCTAACCCAAATAAACCTCCGGTAACTTGTGTGTTCTTAGCTCCTATTTCCAATCGACCAGCACAACGTCTTCCTATCAATTAACCAGCCTTCTTCAGCACCTGACGAAAAGGTAGGTCATCCACGTTCCCTCAATGAAACGCTCTCATCACGCATAACCTTCTTATTACCGCAGGTCGCAGCCTGAATTTTGGTTCCCATAGCACACTTTCTTCCCTCCGATATTATGCCAAACTGCCAAGAAATGCTTCGATGACTTAACAAGATCGTGGGCGGTCAAGTTCCTGTGTATTTTATATAACGAAATTTTTGTACATTTAATCCGACCCTCTGAAGCTTTACTTCTCACAAAGAAGACAATGGCTGCAGGTGGTGCTGTTATTCACTGGTTTTCATGCTGTATTACTCAACAAACTCAAACCCAAGTAAGAAAACGTCACACTTAAACCCCTGACAACCTATTGTTGTGCCGGAAACGACAACTGAAACTCACATTTACCATGCAGAAACAAAACTATATCACGCCGTTAAACTTTCGGGAGATAACAATTTCCGTGAGCTGAGCGAACAGACTTATTTTCTAGCACCGATCTGAAAAGAATATTCTCGTTCGTGAGCTACCTTGTAGCACTGCAAACTTTCATTGTTGCTGCAATGATTGCTTCTGCTTTGGGAGCGTTAGAATATTCAAAAGACATTCATTGCTGGCAACGACAAATCTTCACGTGACTGAATCTGACAAATAGTATAATTAATTTTGCGTAACTAACGAAAGTATTTTCTTACTTATCCCAAATCCCAAAGAAAATTAGCTTTCTCGACCTTATCCGGATTAATGTGTACCTAACTATTAATCAGTATTAATCCAAATAAATTAAGATTAATCAATAGCCAATTCTCTTTCAGCGTCCCTTACGGCCGCGTATCGATCGATCCATGATTGGATTGCCAACCGACTTCCGACATACCGCCCACGTCGGTTCGAGCGACGTGACGCTCAATTCTTCCTACCTGAATGCTTTACAGCAACATATGCAATCCAAAGGAGGCTACGAAACCGCAATGCCCGTTGCCCATCAATGAATTGGAAGAAAAAATTTCCTCAGTCTTTCGTTGAGTTTCCTTTTTTTTCTGGAGCGTCAGGCTCCTTTGACTTGTATATACATTTTACATAACATTTTCTCCTTGATTTATCGTCGGCCAAAAAGAGAGACAATTACGAAATAATAAAGCAAGCATCCAGGATCCGTATCCCTCCTATTAACAACAGACGGAGCATAATACTCCTTGCCCCCTGATTTCCGAATTTATTAACTTTTACATACAAAAAACCTAGAATTTATTTACTTGGAAAGATCATGGAAAGGGTACATGCTTGACGCAAGATCGTTTTCTAGCTGCGAAGTCTGTTTTAAAAAAAATCTGAGTGAAAACAATATTGTATTGTATGTTCGTTTTTCTGCCAAGTACAACCGAACACATTGACGGCTTAAAAGAAAACTTACAAAAATTAGCATAAAATTAATCTTCCTCTGAATCAGAAATGACGCGAGATTTCTTTGGCCTTTCGTCATCTTCGTCGTCTGAATCCTGCAAGGCTTTCGCTCGCTCAAGACGTTTGGCTTTCCGCGTTTCAATGTCGGAGGCATCTTCGTCGGACGAGTAAATTGAGCGCATTTCTGGAAATGAAAATATTCAAATGTATGTCGAACTTGTTAAGCTTTCAACTGATTTTCACACATCTTAAAAAATAACATCTTACCATTTTTGCGAGAAAAATATAAATTATATGATAATAACTAATAAAAGTAAACAATAAAATAATAAACTATATTAAATATGAAATAAAAAAGAATATTGAAAATATGAAATAGGAAAGAAATAATAGGATAAAACTAAAATATATCTTATACCCCGTAAGGCTGCACCTCCTTTCTTGTATTTGTTTTTAATGGCAGCGAGGGAAATGGCACCCTCATCTTCCGAGTCTTCTTCTCGATCAGGCTCCAAATACGAAGCGTGCAAGCCCCGCCCAGCTGCTGAACGCTCGCGCATACGTTTCTGCTTCGATTCACGCCGGATAGACGCCTTCAGCCGATCTTCCTCTTTCTGAAAACGCAATCGTTAGTTTTCGCTAAAACTTAATACGTCAAACTATTAGTTGGCTTTAACTGAAGTACCTTAATCATTTCGCCTCGGTGAGCTTCAGGATCAGCACCCACAGTACCCAGAATCTTGATCGCTGAGCCTTTGGTCGATCTGTCTGCTAAAGATAGCGTCATCTTCCTGTGAGTGAACGAATCTGTCGAGTGTGGCCGGAAGGTAAGTTTAGTGCGGAATACGGCTTGGCCTTGTAAACCAGTGCCTTGACGGATGAACAAGTGATTGAAATCGCCCTACAACACAACATCTTTTAACCTAACACGCTATCAAATCGACGACTAACTATAATATAATAATTCTGACGATTCAAAAATACATGTCCATAAAACTGACCCAAGAATAGGTCCTACTTGAACTACGCGAGACCGGGCAACAACGAAAGTTCACATTACGGTTTAAAGAACGACTCAAGCAAATGGTCATACTTTAACCACACAGCATTATATTGTACAACAACGAAAGTTCCTATTACGACAGCCTTGCTCTCGGTTAGTGAACAATTAGGAAAGATCGCGTAGGAGAGGCTCACGCTAGCTGCACGGCAATCGGCAACAATGAAGTCTTCCCATACATGATGTTTGATTTGGGTTACGGAATATTCGCGAATGTTCAAGGAACCCCGCTCACGCAAGTACAGTACTCGTAGGAAAAAATGACCCCAACAAACCGTTCTATTGCGAACGTCTCACGCCTTGTAGTGGGTCAGAAACGTTCGAGACGCTAAAGAGGGAGACTGCTCGCGCAACTACCGGGCCATTAGATATAGGATGTTTTTTGGGGTCGTTTTTTTTTAGAAGTACTATACAGTGGCTTTACCACTCACTGTGTTCTTTTTTATCTTGTTTTTCGAGTTCTGTACAATAAAAGACCAAACCTGTAAGGGCTGTTTGTAAACATCGAAGACTTCTGAGCCGAGACACATCGAAATACTTCCATCGGACCAGCGAATCATCCTAGCATTGCTTTCCTGCACAGCGTTTCCTTCTTTATCGAAAACTGTTCGCCAACGAATCGTATTTTCCACTTTGAGCTTCAATCTACACAGAAACATGGTTTCCTTAAATCAGTTGTTGTTTTATTTTATTTTTATAAATTGTTAACTAGTTAGATAAATTTCGCTCCGGAAAATAATACATTGTATGGAAAATATTAGTAAAATAGAAAATTCCACAAAATTAGAGACAGCTACCTGGCTCGGCCTTCTTCATCCAAAGTTTCTTCCTCGTCCACTTCATCTTCATAAGTTTGGGGATCAAAAGGCCGCGGTTCCACGGACAAAAAGTTGGGAAACTTCACGAAATGCGTTTCTTTACCCATATCCGCGTTGATACGGGGAATTTCGACATCAATGCGCGTTTCAGGCGGTGGTTCTACTTCCTCTTCGCCTTCTTCTCGTCGCTTTTCCTTGTCGAGGTCCGCGTTGTCATCGTCCCCACGCCCACGGGCGTCTTCGTCTTCACGTTCTGAGTCAGATTTTCTCTTCGGTCCTTCGTCACCCGAGTCTGCCTTGCCGCTCTTCTTTTCGTTGTCGGAAGAATCGCTAATATCGTCAGCTTCGCCAAACAACGCTTGAGCATTCACTGTAGGCGAAGAATCGCAATTGAGAATTACCTTACTTTTCGTGATTTTGTTTTACCTTTGTCACCCTTTTCCTCTTCACTCCCTGAATCATCACTGATAACAGCAGTTTTCTTCTTGGCAGCAGGCTTCTGGGGTGTATCTTCCTCGTCGTTGCTCTGAGCTTGATCGGCAACCGGTTCAGGGCTCGCCAAGCCGCTGCGATTGCTTGCCGCGCTTCCGCTGCGATCACTGGCCGGGCTGCCACTCCGTTTACTGGCCGGGCTTCCATTACGATGGCTGGCGGGACTTTCACTACGTTTACTGGCGACGCTGCCACTTCGTTTACTGGCGACGCTGCCACTTCGTTTACTGGCGACGCTGCCACTACGTTTACTGGCGGGACTGCCACTTCGTTTACTGGCGGGACTGCCGCTACGGTTACTGGCGGCGCTGCCGCTACGATTGCTAACTGGGCTGCCGCTGCGGCTCGAAGATCGGGAGCTGGCGGCAGTGTGTTGACTCGGGGATGAGCCAGCTTCGCTGGCTTGTTGAGGAGAAGCTGCAGGACTGCCTTGCTTGCTACCACTTTTGTTGGAGGTGTTCGAGACTGAGCTTTTCTTACTGGCTACAGACTCGGCATCGGATGGAGATCCGCTTTCGGAACCTGAGTCTTCAGAATTAGACTTCTCAGCTAGGATTGATCACAGAAAATAGAAATTGAAAGACTCAGAAGCTTAGAATAAATCTATATTTATAACAAGTACCTTCAGACTCATCACTAGTTGAGTTCCTTCGCGCAAAAGCGGGCATGTTTCTCCCAAGAAATTTGTACCGATTACACAAACACCGAATGTGTTACTCCAACACAAACAATGTGTCTACTTTTGGTACCAGAAGTTGCCGCTAGATGAATAGTCGCTGAGCCGATTTATTTTATGAATGGGACTTTTCATACAAAGAAACCACTGACATCCATAAGTCGTGTAGTTGGCACTACGGAAAGTATAGTACATCTTTTAGCGATTAAAACTTACATTATTGTTAAAACAATGTGTAAATCAAACAAAACATTGAATACAGTCAAGTACAGTAAAGAGTACGCGGGTGAAGTTTGAAAATCTCCCAGCTGGCTGTGCGCTTCACTCAATCTCTTCTAGATGGCAGCGAAGGCATAAGAGCTCCCTGCTTTACCCTCCCTACGCTCAGTAGCGCTAAACCCCCAGCGGCAGAAGCACTGTTGTTGTGGTCCGGCGTCTCGCGCGCTCGTGGGCTCTCTCTCTGTGACAAGTGTGGGACAAAGATGGCCGCGGAGCATCCCCGCTAGCTTTCAGGGGCTCCTGAAATTAAAAATTAACAAGAGCAGTGCAAATCCTTCCGTGGTGTGACTTGGCAACCTATCGATCTCTTCTTGTGCGTGTCTCCCACCCAACAAAGGAATTCCCCCCAAGAAACTCCGGTCTCCACCTCCATGTTTTGCTTCCTATTTGTTTGTTGTCCCTTAAAATTGTGACAACCCTAAAGTGATCAACATGTCATCGCACACCAGCAACAGCCCGAGTATGGCTGCCGATTTGAAGGCCATTTTGGAGCAACATCAAAACGTGCTCGCCAGCGAAATAGAAGACGGACGGGTGGTCCAGTTTCTGGTGCAACACGGCACTTTATCCGTCTCCGAAGTGGAAGACTTTCAGCGACGCACCAACAAAAACGAACGAGTGGCATTTTTCTGCTCCTTAATCGCCGACAAGGGCTTTTCCGCCTTTCGAGACCTTTGCCTAGCCCTCGAAAAAGAATGCCCTCATCTGCTCACCAATTTCTTACTCGAATCAGCGCGTAAGTTTGGGAACACCGTTGAGAAACTCATGTTACGCGGTGTACAACCGTTTGTGGGGGACATTAAGGCGACTTTAACACTGTCTTCTCTAAGCGCCGGTATTTAAAAACGGGTTCTGGGAGTGCTCGAAAGTACCGCGCAAAGCGAACCTTGTTTTGCAGGTGTAAGATAGGAAGGCATTTTTTGGAATGTTAAGTTTTAATATGGTAAAAAGATGCTCTGAGCCTTTAAATTTAATATAAGTATAAATTTTATATCGCTTCTAACGACTACTCCGCGGATAATAAAAGTCTTGTAAGGTCTAGATTTTTTATTTTTATTTTTTAGAACCAGCCTGAGCATTTTTGGTGCCCTGTCTTGCAGATGCATACGTATATGAACTCGCAGCCGAGTAAATTGGAACATTTCACGTGTAAAACTAGTTTTTAAGCCCTTAAAAGTTTTTTTTGGGGAAAAAAGCGTGTTTGTACCACTTATAGGCATGGGGATTGAACTTAAGGAGACTTGCTTCAACAGTCATTATTCTTGTTACAATGTGCCTCAGTGAAAGATGGTCTCCGAACTTAGGTGGTAAAAGATGGCGACCCGACATTGAAACAACATCCATTGGCGTGATTTACTAAGACATAGTGACGAATCAAGTCCTGTTTGGGGAATGAATGACGAAACTACGATTCTTCAGTAGATAAAGCGTGAACAACCAAACCAAACCGTTATCCAACCAAACCCTGATCATAGAGCAATCAGTGAGTTTTGTCAGTTTCATTGACTCCGTTTTGCATGGGTCTCGATCTGGGCAAAATCGAGGAAAGAGAAAGTCAGTTAAAATTAAACTCGAAACGATTTTATGAAATCCAGTTCAGATCATTCTTGAAATTTAAGTCCATTCAAATTATTTTTTATATTTTGGGGTTACAGTCTATTTCATTTCAGGCCTTTTGCAAGCCAGGTCAAACTGTAGTTAAATGAAGTAAGCGAAACAAATGATGTGAATATTTTATTGCGGCTCCGGGAAAAAAGTGTATTTTCTAGAACTGTAGTTGTGGGGAAAAGAGTGTATACAAGAGTAAATTTAGAACGTAATTAACACACCCTCCCTTGCCGATAAAGTCTCATTAACTTGTCCGTTTTAATAACATTTTCCATTTAATTAGCTCTTCGATGCTCGCCAGTTGTCGATTAGCGCAGCGTACCAGCTTCTCATTAAATATCCTCCGGCTAGACACAAGGAGAGAGAGAGAGAAAAAGTTCATCTGTTTACATCCTGCGTTCAATGTCTTAAGTCTCACCAGAAGCTTCCGCACAGCTGGGTTCAACCCCCCCCCCCTCACCCCCCCTTAAGCTTTCAATCTTCATCTTCAGCGAAAAACCAGTCAGGATTTGTTCTGGGGGCGGGGTGGGGGGTGAGGGTGAGGAAATGAAATCGGGGCTTAAGATAGGAGGAAATAGGGATCGACTTTGGAAATATATTTGGGAGACATGTTTTTAAGTGTTTCTTGTTTAGATGGAATGGAAAACAAGAGACCAATCAACTTCAGAGGGCGGAGTTTTAACCGCTAAATATTTCAGCAGCCATGAGGAAAAGTTCGTTTTTTGTTTAATGGTAATTAAAACTTGTCACTTAATCTTGTTTTCAGTGTATAAAAAGTTTAGGGAATTTGGGTTATTGGCTTTGTTGGTAGTAATGTGACTCGGACCGTTTTGTTAATGAAACTGGATTGACAAGTTGACCGTATGTAAATGGAGCGTGTTGTGAGTTTACTGCGTGGAATATTAACTAATTAGCCACAAAAACTGACAGCATGTTCGTTAAGGCATGTTAGCGAAAAAAATGAGAGGAAAAGATGTCGGGGAAAGGAAATGAGTCAGGAATTGGCAATGGAAGAGAAAAGCCAACGTGGTAGCCAAACCAGGCCAATTGTAATTAAATGGGTGGTACTGATCCGATTGGTTGATAAACATGCAGTCTTAGAAGTAACGGTGCTGAAATTCTGATTGTGTGCGTAATTAATGTTGTAATAGCTGTTCATATTAGTAATAACGATAATGATAAATCGGCCACAGGCGCAAGCCTTCGCTGGCAATTTCAATGAATAATAATAGAATAATTAGCAGTAATGAAGAACAATTCATTTATGAAATGGTAAGTAAAAGTGAGGGCGTCCTGAATTTTAAATACGTATAGTGACTCGGATATAAGGTGGACTTTTACTCCTATTTACCCTAATTAAAGTGAAATAGTTTTTAATTTCGAAGTTCGACACCAATGCCTTTCACGTATTCGTTAGGAAAATGTTTAAGAAATGTTGGAAAGTTAGTTTGAAAATACAGCAGTTTTGAATGGAGGACTTACGGGTGGAGAATTACATTAATGAAATTAAAATTAGAGAATTCAGGTCGACTTTACGATAACATCGAGTTTGCGAGTCATTCTGTGACGAAAAGAAAATCTAAGCTGCACATTCCGTGATCGAGTAAAAACAGGGATCCGGTTAGCGAAAAGGCGATCATTCTTGCTAACGATCTAGCGACAGAGCTGTTCTGCAACGAGAATTTTGTTGTTGTCCTAATTCTTGGCTTTGGGTTGATTGATAGTCGTCGACATCAGAATCTATGACAAAATTTGTTCAGTTTTTTATTCGTTATACCGTGATGGTTTTTAGAGGTCCCTGTTTTGCCAGTGTTACCAGGCTTCAGGAACAAATCCCAACCAAGAACGTAATAGTAGTAAAAACACCAGAGCTACCATTAATTCGGTCCAACCAAACAGAAACGTTGAGAATGTGGAACGTTAGGAACGTAAGAAAGAAACGTTAAGTCTTCGAGGCAAAAATAAATGAAATAAAAAACTATAATAACATAAAGAAAATCCCCTTTCTTATGTAATCGAATTCATCACTGACTTTCTACGAAATTTCCATCTCAAGTCGGTACGCATTTAGTAAATAAATAGAGTATAAAGTAAACAGACTAGACCCATTTTGAAGCTTTTTAGTAATTAAACCAAATTAGTGAAACTAAACGCCAGTACGATGTTAGGCGCAAGTCGAGTTTCGCATCATAAATTGGTCTCAGTCGTAATTGGAATGCTCACCCAAACTGAGTAGACGTTTCAAATTGAAAACCCACCATCAGTTGAGTTTGGTGTCGTTTCCCCGCCCCCAACCCATCAAAAAACGATTTCTATCTTAAAAGTACACTCGTCGTAAACCGAGCCCTTGCACTTTGCCAGAATATTCCTGGCGACCAATTCCACCAGCTTTTGCGAATTCACCTCCCTAAACCGCTTTGCGGCGATTAAAAAAAAAACTTTCTTTCGATTTCAATCAATGTTGTCGGACCGCAAACTCGAAAACGCAATCCTCCCAAAGAAAAAAAAGGACAAGAAAAAACAACAGAAGAATAACACAGAGAAGAAAAAGGAAAACTTTGAAAATCGTCATGTGTCTTCCTTACCCCATAGTTACTCCTGGCAAGTAACCTGATCCTACAAGAACCCCACAACAAATGTTTTTCTTTCCGAACTCGAAATTTCCCATAAATTTTTTTAGCTTTGTGTTTATAGTACCAGAATGTTCATAAAAAACTGGTACGCCTAGTGGATTGTTTTGCGTAAGGACTGTCCCAGGCATATCTTCTCCCCTACGTCGTATCACTACGTCTCGATGTGCGTTCTTTAGCGTAATAGAGCTTGAACTGTATCTGTAACCTTCCCAGAAACTCTTCATAAAAATGACTTAACTTCAAAGGATAACGCGAAGAATGGGGGTAGTAAACTTGTCCATAAATAACGGGTACGCCTTAACGGTGGTACACACGCAAGTGTCCCACGTTATATTTAACTTTACTGTTTTTATACATTTTAACATTTTTTATTCTTATTATAGTTCACTATCATTACACTTGTCAGACCAGTTCCCAAAACGCTTTTCTTTTTTATTTGAATAATAAATATAACTATGTTCGGTTAGTGTCCCTAAAAAGCGGATATGGCGGACATGTAATCTAGGTAGGTAGTGTCCTAAACTTTATTGGACATCCGTGCTCAATCGCGTATTTACATGAATTTTTACAGTTACTCGCATTTTTTATTAGCGCAGTCTACTATTGCTATACCTATCAAACGCGTTTGAAAAATTATGATCACCGAAGAAGTACAAAGCAAAACACTCGAACTTAAAACCTGCGTCTTCCTTGTCCAGATTTACACCTTGCAAGCACTAATGCCCACCCCCCACCCCCACCCCCCGAAAAAATCTTCCCATGCAGTGAGTTTCAAGTTTCCCATACTTTTTTTTGCTTTGCATTTATAGTACCCTAAGCTTCCGGTTACCTGCTTCGTGACCCCATCTTGGCAGAAAACGTTTCTTTTTCCTCTCCAAGATTAGCTCCTTGTCGATTGGGCTGCTTCAGGGGGGTTTCTTACCCCCCTGAAGGCATTTTCTTGCTTTTAGCTTCTCAATGTTTCCCAGAGGCACCGAAACGACAAGGGAGAAAGATGAATGTGTGGGCAAGAGAGAGAAGGAGAAGAAGAAGACCTCACAAGCACGATCAATAACGCCGAACACCCTTTTTAGGGGTGGGTGGTGAGGGTACCCTAGGCACGAGGTGAATTTATTGCAGGAAGTAATAGCTTTTCGATTGGGTTCGTGAGACGTTCGCTGTCATTCATTCAGTTGGCGTAAAATGAGACTTAATGTCATGCAAGATTTCTTTTCTTTTTTTTTAAGAGAGAAAAAAATTGGGAAGCTTTTCTGTGTTTGCAGTAAGGCCACCCAATTTTTCTTGTATTTTTTTTATTATTGGGGAACGTTTCTATAGGGGGTTTGACAAAGTGCAGACGCGGAAGACCAGTCAAATGTTTTCTGTTTGGGTCTTTTCTCTTCCACGGTTTTAAAATAGAGACGAGGAAGTATTTTGGGACTAGCTTAAGTCTGTTAAAGTAAGGGGGGACATGTGGCTCTGTGGATGTGGCCCAAAGACATGTGTGCATACTTTCAATACCTGTTACAGGAAAAGGTTTTTTTTAAAAAATCATTGAAAGGATTTTGAGGAGCGAGATTCTTAGATTTTAAAAAAAGAAAAAACACTTGAAAGAGAAATTCCTTGCCGCCAAACGTTTGTGTGTGGAGGGTCAAAGAAGGTTTTGAAATGGGGGTAAAATTCCGGCGTTCTTTTTGAGCTTTTTCTCAAGAACTGAAATTTTATCGCTGTGAAAAGGGAAAATGGGGTTCACATTGTATAAAGATTGCGCTTTGGGGGGAAAAACGAGTTTACAAAGAGATCATTGAAAAACGGTGAATGTATGGGGAGAAAGAGAGCGGAAACATTATTAAGGAGACATTAGCTTTGGAACCAAAGGGAACGAGTTACTGACAGGGTAAGCGAAGGGGTCGTGACGTCATGTTGAAACCGTAGAATGGGCTAAAGTGGCTTAAAATCGTGTTAAAATGGTTAGTTACCGTAATTAGGGGAGCGAAAAGTTTTTCGAGTGTTAGCAGACGCTCTTGTTATGGAAAAAGACGTTAGATTGAATAAAGTTCCAACTAGGAGCAATGAGTACATTCGTACAAAGATGAACGTTGTGTGTTGAATTAACCGGACAAATTGCTACTCGGTTAAAGCTACGGTGCCATATTACATGTTAAACACCCCATGCAATTTCGTAAAAAACATAACTCGGACAGTAAAGTTTTGAATCTAATATTTAATATATTCCCAGATTTTCTTTTAAAAAGTTCTCAATAAATTTACAACCAGCTAATCAAACTTCAACTTTTGGAAAAAGCAACCTGTCCCGAAGTAATTGAAGCACCTTTTAACTAATTTCTTGGCGCAAAACAGAATTCAAATCCGTGTGTTAGTGTTGGATTAATCATTCGAATAATTTTCTGAATTTTTCCAGGTGATGCTTTTGTTTGGATAAAAGAGTGGTTTAAAATGGCACCATGGGATCCTTGAGATCAAAGTTTGAAATTTGCTTTTCTATGAAAGAAAACTGCAATAATAAGTCGCTTGTCGGAAATTTACTCAGCAATTGTTCGTACCCTGTTGGTATTTAACAATGGAGTGGATTCAACTTTTGCTATAACACGTATAATCGTAACATATTGTAATCGGATATGGCAGTTGTATCCTGGCCTCACTGGTAAGCGTCAACAAGGGTACGAACAATGGCGGCCTCTTCGCTAGCGCACCTACCAGCGCAACTAGGAACCCCACTTTGGAATAAGTCCCTTTCGACGCGTGTAAGACTCATGACTTTGCTTCTCACGGTATGAGAAGCTTAGATACAGTCCAACACTAGGAAAAAAGTGCGAGCTAATGTGATTAGAAACGCTCAACCTGTCGCTAAATCCCATAAGCTTCTATAGTGTAATTTCTTAGTTTTGAAAAAAGGTGAGGGAAAATAACAGTCAAAATGATACGAATTGAATATTGAAATAACAAACGATTTACTTGTTTACTGAAAGTGATGACGAGCAAATATTTCAATTCAATAAAAATAAATTTCCTCATCAGTTAAAACTACCTCAGACAGTTTCTTTGGTAATTCTTTTATTGAGGCGTTCACTTCTTTGCTAACTTTGCTCAGCTTACATTGTTGCACCTTGTAGACAACAGTGAAACATTTCCAAAATTTTACGTTTTTACCAAGTAAAGCTAAGTGACACAATAATAACACAGCCTTATGGCAAATGGCGTGTGGTTGTGGATCTAATGGCAGCTTCGATTTTCCTACACCACTAGGTGGCGTAGTTTAGAAGTAACTCAATTGTGATTACACGGCACTTGAGTATCAGGGAATGTCGCCAGCAGGGGAGCTGCTGTGGCTAGGAAAATTCATTATGGGCAACAATTAAACTTCCCGGTGTGCCAGCGGCCGATGCAGTGCAGACGTCACGGGGGAGTAGCGCGTGGTACGCTGGTCGTGCAAGCACCGTGTAACTAGAGGATGACGTTTGCTTGAGCTAGGGCCTAGGCGGTGAGCACGCAAAGCTTGGGCAACAATGAATTTTCCTAGTGCATGAGCTACTGTGTGTAAGCGAACTTAGACGCGAGATTATTGAAGAGGGTCGGCGTTCACGCTAGTATCGTGTATTTAGACAAAGGGGAGCCTTTTTATTCTTGGCTGATTTATTTTGTCGTGTACTTCATGGGAGGGTTTCCAGTCACGCGTTTTCGGAAAGGTCAGATTGTTGCCAGTTTCGTTCTTATGCGGTATCCGGCTTCGCTTACATGCGGATCACGCGGACTTGCTTAACTATTTTGAGCCGCTCCTGGTCTTCTCGTTTTTCGTCTCTTAGTCAGCGTTGCACTTTGGTGTTCATCCTTGAAAGTATCAAATGTAAATATTCATTTTTGTGGTGTGGTTAATTCTGAAGGGAAATTTTGTCTTGGCCGAGGGAGTATTCGGTTTCCGCGGCCTTAGCAACGTGTTTCTGTGCTTGAACCAAACATTATGGCTTCAGAGGTCTCAATGGTAACTCAGACTTGAAACATATAGAAAAAGCTTAGTGTAGTAATCCCTCAGCCGTAGCGAACCGTTTCCTAGAAACGTTTAACTAATTAAGGTAGCACGCTTCACATGGTAACCATAGTCACCATCGCTCGAGTTCAGAAATAGTATAATAGTAATAGTATAAAATAACGGAGTAAGTGAATTAACTGAAGCAAAAATACCGTAAGCTCAGTCATCCCTACTTTAAGAAAGTCTTTTTTTTTAAGAAAATTTTTGAAAGTCAGAAAATCAACCGTACGGAAACGTTTCGACATAAAGAAGTCTCACACATGCAACAATAAATGTACCGCAAAACAGCGACAGTGTATAACAGTGTGGCAGTACATGTATATATAAAATTTTAATATTGACAGTCATATATTAAATAGCTATAACAAATAGCAATTTAAATAAATTGCCTTCTAGGTAAGACCCGCGTCGTTACCCAGAAGAGCAGCGTCCATTTTTCGTCATGGAGACATTCATGTGTGAAATATCGACCAAATTGCAGACGTCGTCACTGTCCCGTTCGCAAAACAATCTTAATGTGCGCATTAATTGCCTCCGTATTACAGTAATTTAGCTAAGTGCACTGCTTTGTAGTGCACTTAGTACATAGTATGCCCGCCAAGTGTACTCATTTATAGCAAAGTGCACTATGAAGTGGAAAAACATTTTACATTTTTTTAAATAAAATTCGAAATTCTAACGAAACTCTGAACACAAGTTCCCGCCTAGTGAACCCATTAATTCGTTAACAGGGGTATTCCTGTAAATCCAGCGTACTCGTGAATTTGTGCACCTGTCAATTTCAGTGTTCCGGCTCTTTATTTCAATCGGATCTTTGATCATTATTGATCATTGTTCACGGTTTCTTGATCCCATCCGAATAGAAAATTTGTGATAAAAGTAGATACGGGTCCAAGTAATATCCATCAGCTCCGTTCAAAAGTACGATCAGGCAAACAAATCGTGTGAAATATTGATATAAATGTTATATATAGGTAAATATATCGATATATAATGGATTAAAATCGATAGTTTTGTTTACGATAGCGATAATTAACATTTGCGGGTAATCATAACTTCTCCACTAGGGCTGTAAACGGTTCGAGTCGACTCCATAAGGTTACGGCGAGTCGAGTCGAGCCGTTTACAGCCCTATTCTCCACTCACGTCATCCGAGCAATTTTTTTTAAAAGTACCACCAATCCAATTAGATCCGAGATCGGATTGATCATCGGATCACATCACTTGATCGGATCGGATCGCATCATCTTCTTTTAAGATCCAAGGATCCACTGATTGTGACGGATGTCGACAGTCACAGCAGGAAGTCTGGCAACAATGCAACCCTGCAACAATTAAAACTTTGCCGCATTACTGCGAACATTCTCCACAAGCGACGGGCATTTTCATTGGTTCTTTTTACTCATAACAGAGGGTGGTATATACATTTTATGAAATTGAAAAGTGGGAAAACTTAACTCGATGACGGCACGGAAAGTTTGCAGTGTTTATTTGTGCTGTCAAGGTCATTAGTTTACTTTTTTTCGTTGCTTTTCTGCAAAATTTCGTAATACGCCGTATTGTAGTCCGTGGCTCAAAATTGAACAAGAAAAGCCCTACCACACATTATCATTCTTTTGTCGGCAGTCTTTTAATTAGACCTTGCCCTTAATACAGAGCTAATTGAAGTTAATTCACAAATACGCTGAAAAGACTATTCCTTGAAGCTTGTCGTCCTTAAAATAGCTTAAAAAATAATTTCTTAGATTAAGTAAAGCTTTTTGGGGAATCCAAATAACTGAGTCACGCAATTCGTTGATTTTCTTTCTTTCGTATAATTCTTCGTGCGGGATTCCATTATTAGTAAATACAAGACCCGTTTTTCTTTCCGACCTATTGCCAGGGGTGAAGGGATACCACCTGCTAGCAATTACACTTTCATGTTTATGTTTTTCATCATCTCTCCATTGTAATGGATCGTTGTTTTTGATCCGCCGTGCCTAATATTCATGGATTGTGAACAGTATATATTCCCTCTGGGTTACAATTTATGGCTGTCGGATTTCTTTAGGGACGATGGAGGTAGGACATCTTACGTTCCGAGGGACAAAAAGTTCTACTCCCGTCTCTTCTGTACATTACAACTGTTCGTGCTCGTTAACTAAAACGAGATCGTTTTCTGGTGGAAAGCTCTTGCCGCCACTTTTATGTCGCTAAGGCTCTTGCTTTTTATTGATCTCGGATCAGTAGACTCGCAACCTCTAACAAACTTCCTTTTAACACACCCACAAAAGAAGAGATCTCGACACTCCCATATGCGCCACTAAAAAACACCCCGAAGTGGCAATTAACGCCTTCATGAAACACAAAGAAAAATTGCCCGAAAATGTTTTATTTTTTCCTGCTAAATACGTGCAATAAATCACAGTTTTTATGTTTTCATTAGGGGTACCAGGTTTGTCCATGTCACCGTCACCCAGCTCGTCGTCTTCACCCTTAGCTCCGCCCCCACCTGCTCCGTCGTCCAGCTCGCGGATTTGTCCAAGTCCCAATCGGTAGTTATTTCGTTATTTTTTCCTTATTTTTCTTTATTTTTTCATCTTAAATAACTTTTGGGTTTTCTTTAATTTTCATTTTGTTTTGACCTATTTGTTTATTTTGATTTAGTTTATTTAGATTTATTTTGTTTATTTAGATTTAGTTATTTTAATTTTCTGTGTTTTTTGCTGTATCTTTTTTTATTATTTCGCATTTTATTTTTCGTTTTTTTATCTATTGAGATTTATGTATTTTTATTTACGTAGGATTTTTTCATTCTTTATTCCTTTTTTTTGCAGGCGTTCACGATTATCAGTGACGAGTAGTACAAGTAGCCGTTGTACGTCGCCTAGTCCAGGGGATTCGACCTCGCCGTTAGCCACGCCCCTTTTCCCGCCCACGTTACCGCCGCAGGTTTTGACCCATACGCCGCCGTTGGAGCGACGTCCGCCGTCGCGGGCGCCCTCTGCCGCGTCTTTGCTCTCCCCTTTCGCATCTTTGACGAGAAGACTGGGAGCCAAGCACAAAAAGACGAAGAACCGGGATTTAACGGACCACGCGACGGCGCGGATGACCACGCCCTTGTCCCTCACAACGTCGTCCCGGGGCCCCACCCCGGCGGATTTTGGGGGCGGAGGAGGGTTGAAAGGTAGCAACCACTCGCGCCCCGTGAGCCCCGCCTCGGCGTACTCGATCTATTCGACGTTTCCACGCCCACCGCCGTCCAGCTCGCCGTCGGCGACTCACCCGCCGCTCATTCATCAACTGTTGATGGCGAACGCGTCGCGGAATTCGTCGCCGGCAAATTTACTGTCTGGTAAGTGTACCAAGTGGGTGGGAATAAGTTAGAATCATTGAGTGTACGCGAGCGTTGTGGGGACGAACTTTCGGTGATTTCATTATGAAATTACGGCTTTGGAAAGGAGAAACGTCGATAAAGCAGCGTCTTGCACGCGGAATGTATTCCACCGTTCTCTGGTCACGCAGAGGGAAGTTCCGAAGTTGGAAATATTAGTTTTGCTAGTTTAAGATATACATGGTACAGTGGATAAGTCTTTTAGATATGTACATGCGATGAAGAACTCGTAGAACGTAGGCCACGGCAGGCTCATATGAAACCGGTACACTTCACGTAGGTTTTGGGTAGGAACTGTCCCAGCTTATTTACTTCTGGGCAGTTATGCCCGTTTTCGCGTGTTTATTATAGTGGAGTTGATGAATTGAGCTTCGTTTGCGTGTAGAAAGCGTTTTCGGGAATTGCTTATTTTGTGGTAAGTAAATTTATAAAATGAGAGGCTAAGCAATGTTCATAAGAATGGTACACCTGACGTAGGTTTTTGGGTAGTAGCTGCCCCAGAAGCTTTTTTACTTTTGTGCGCATAAGCACGATTTTTCTTGCTTCTTAATAGAGATGAGCCTCGTTTGTGCGATTACGTACGCGGTAAACTATTCGCAAAATGAGAGTCAATGTCATGTTCATAAGAAAGTGGTACAGAATACGTGGGTTCCACGTAGGAACTGTCTCACATTCTTTCCTACCTGAATGTGTATGTGCTCTGTTCCATATATCAGTATTTGCTCTTTCATACAGCTGAATCTCGTTTAGCGTAATGAATGTGTTTCAGCAAACTGATTTTCATGTATATTTTTTTATGGAGAGCCTGAGCGGTGCTTATAACAAACTCGTACGTCTTAACGTTCGAATCAGACAGGAACTGTCCCAGTTTCTTATTCATGTCATGTCACTATTTCGCATTTCTGCTCTTTGGAATAGTAGGGCTTCCGTTCCGCATATAAAAACAAAAAAATCCTTAGAATGCGAAGAATAACTGAAATACGATGGATGAGTTTCAATCGTGTTCATAAGTAACTGGTACGTTTTATGCGTAATAGACGTGCAAGGTGTCTCAGTTTATATCTTTACTTTAATTTGCTTATAAGTTTCTGTCATGTTCTTTTTAGTACATTTCAGTATCATTATATATATCAAACCCGCTCCAAACCAGTGTTCCAGATTTTAATGGACGTCCTTGCCTAATCGTGTTTTAAATTCGAAGTTTTTTGCTTAGTAGTAATGAAACTAAACTTAATTCAGGCTCGGGTTAGCCCCGCCCTTGATTCCTCTGCGAAATTGTAGTTGTACCATTATGAACGTGTCGACTCTTAAAACTACGAGATCTTTATTGTGATTTCGTCCTACGCGGAGCGCACACATGCCGTAATGAAAATTTGTACCAGTCCCGCTAGTTAGCTTCATTTGGAGAGGAAACATGGACTGGCAGCAGAGCGCATATGAGGAAAACTTTTCCAAAACTTTTCCTACCAGCCACTAGTTTTGCAGATTTTTACAAAAGCAGCTGTCATGAATAATTTTGCAGTAATTTTAATTGTTATTCGTCCACCCTTTTTTTATATAACTGTGTTATATAGGCGTAGTCATCCTTATTATTTTATTAATTCCTTATTGCTTTATTACTTAATAGTTTGCTCCTACGTTTACCTTGAATTATTTAAGTAGTTTGTTGTAATCTACTATTATGTGTCATTTATTTACTTTTTAGTTTTATTTTATTTATTTGCTTACTTTCTATTTGTTTGTTTTTATTTTATTTATGAACTTGTTTTTGTTTTATTTGTTTAGGTTTTATTTTATTTATTCGTTTTATTCATTTATTTATTTACCTATTTATGATAGATCGTCGTACGCCGAGTTTCCTCCTCGACCGGCACTCCCCCTTACCAGCCCTGCCGCCCCGCCCACCTTCCGAAAGCAACCCATTGGCATTGGTTCTGGCCACGCCTACCACCACCCTCGCGGAAGTCCTGGACGAACCCGTGGAAGAGGAAGTGAGTTCACTTTTTCCTCTTTTCTCATCCTTTTTTAAAGTTATCCGTAAAAAAATGAACATGTCAGCACGTTTAGGGTACGCTGATGAGTTCTGGACGTTTTCGTGAGACAATTTGTGTCGAAACTCATTGCTACGGACGAAAGAAAGAGAAAAAATTGCGTGGGAATTTGTTGTCGCGGAGTTCTTTAGAAAAAGAAATCTTTTTATATACCCAAATTACTGTCCCTAATGTGAGTTCAGAAGGTCAGCACCCGAAAAAAGGGACAACAGAAACCTTTGGAGTGAAAAATCACAAGAAAAAAAGAAGACTTCATAGTTTTGGATTATGCTACCCAAAAGGAACACAAGAATCTCGTTAGGCGACGAAAAAGAACCCCAGAGCTACTCTGTATGCTAATCTCATTAGCCGCCATTACGCCGTACCATTCCTGATGGCCTCTAGTCCTCTTTTTGTAGTAATTGAGGTTAATTGAGATAAAATCGGTAATCACATAACAGATTTTTTTTAGAAAAAGTCAATTTTTTCTTTTCTTTCATTGTTGAGTACGGGGCGCTTCGGGTAATATCGGCCCCTTTCGAGAAAGGTGTGAAAAAGTCAAGGAATAAGAGTGGGTGGTACTCGGGTGTTACATGATACGCTCCAGGGGGGCGTATGTTAGATGTTGTATGTGTGTGTGTGTGTGAGCTTAGAGCTCGGGCATCATCCCTCCCAAAAGTTTGGGAGCAAGTTCACTAACTCAAAATCGGTCTGTTACAAGTGGAAACGACGCATTTGCCTGCGAGCTACAATTCCCAGAACGTGTTCCCGAGTTTTCCGAGGGGTTTAATCCATTAGTTGCACCCTCCTTAGGCCTGGCTTGGGGTCGAGAAACTAATAGTGACCAAGAATTCCAGGTTAATTACCCGTTTACGTGCGTAACAAGTGAACAGTGCGTGCAATTGGAACGTTCGCTTGTCGTTGGTTGGCTCCGCCTTCTTCTTTGCTCGGAGAAGCGTTGGACAGGATTGCAGGGGCAACAAAGAAAATTTAAGCAAAAAAAAAAGTTTCATTGTTGCGGGTCCTGGGAATTTGTAGGATTCTCACATGAGGTTTTTTTGGGGTACTAAGATCGTGAGCACGGCATCATCATTATTATAATGGTGTCGCGAAACACGAGTGCCGGTAATGATCGTCCGCGGAGTAGTAACTCCGCCCACCGACGGAGTCGGAGTCGCGATCGACGCCCTCGGCGACGAGTGGTAAGTTGATTGTATACTAGAGTTGGTGTAATTGAGGGTTTGCAGGAGGAGGACTTTGGGGGTTAGGACGTATTGGTGTCAATGGGCAGGTTTGGCGTTGTCCGTTGTTGCCGAGGGGCGCTTGCCAAAGGTGAAAGTAGAGAGAACCCGGGGTTAGTTTATGGTCGGTTCTTCGCATCGGAATTCAAATTGTCGAAAGCAATGGACGAATTTCATGAAAAGCAGTCCGTTGCTTCGGAATTGCGCAAAAATTTGGCGTGGCTTGTAGTTTACCGAAACTAGGCACATCAAGGGGGAAATTGAGTGTCCGCCGAATACTACGTCCTGTTAACATATTCTGAGTGAACGGAGAGCCCGTTGGTTAGGTCCACCGGCTGTCCGTTACATCGGAAAGCGTGGTTGCCAATGCTAATTAGCGTGTTAGTCCAGGGGAAAGTCAGTCTTGTTAAACGGAATATTCGGATCAAGGGGCGGAATCTTGTTTTTCGTTCTTTATGAATGTCTCGTAAGAGGAAAAAAGAATTAAGCGATATACACTATGATGAAAAACCACGAAGGGGGGCGAATATATCGCATGTGCCACCACCCCCTTAGCCTGGTGGGTAGGGTTTTTTTAGACACACACACCCTCCCCCCAAAGAATGAAATCCTGGGTACTGTCCTCCATGCCACCCTTCCTTTAGTCCGTTATATCGGGAGTTGTTTTACGTCCATAGTAGTGCTTTCAAAGTTGTCTTTTCGAATTTCGCTTAAATATGACGTCGCATTATATTGCAAGGGTGTGAGGGTTCTGTACTATTAACGGCCAAAGTTTAGAACACTGTCTTTTATATCCGATTCTCTTTCATGTATGGTTCTCTTGCGTGAGCTTGCCACTTACTGCATGTAAATAGAAGCTTGCTTACCAGAGATTTTCTGTTACGATATCGTTTTCCCTGAAGCTGTTTGCTTTATGTTTTGCTGTACGCGTGAGTACCAAAAATGTAATACTTATCATGCACTCAAATATATTCGGGTATTAGCTATAAAACTAGGCATATGAAACAACCCTAGCAGTCGGCCCTATGGTAACGCTACGGCACTAGCGCGAGCGGGGTGTCTCACTCCGCCCGTGAACCGCAGTGGAACACGGCTTGCGTAACTCACGTGGCTTTAGTATAGGGAATTTCACTGAAGCTGATTTTTTTTATCAAAGAGTTTAGACTGAAAGAACACAAGTTTAGCTGAGACCGTATGGATATTAGATAGGTTTATGCTTTTGTAAACAGTTTTCTCCTGCAAGGGGTTCCATTGTGTCTTTGATCTGGCATTATGTCATAGAATTCCCTGTAACCAAGCACTTTGCCTGGCAAAACTCTTACAAGTGGTTCTCCCTTACATACGGCATCTCCTACTCCCGGGCTCAGCTGAAAGCGGCTTAACATCTCATCCCATTTCACATTCTTGGTCTACTCATCTGTCTGTCTCTGTTGCACTGCGCTGTTTGATTTTCGCATTGCATTTCTTACTATTCCTAAGAAGTATACATCTCGTCTTCCGGAATTCATTGTTAGTTTCATTGTTTAAGTGGAGCTTCATTCGCTTACCTTGCACATTCCGCACTAGTTGTCTTTCAATCGTTTGAAGTGATTCGGTTCACTTTGAAAGACCTTCATTGTTGAGCTTCCGATCAACTTACTCCTATCGACGTAAGCTCCTTTGCTTGTATTTATTATGATTTTTTTCTGTTCTACATTTCTTACCGTCCGACTTCTCGTTACCTTCTTTTCCAGTTACGCTCTTTCACCTCCGTCTTCCTTGCCTTTTTTGCTTCTACCTGTTTTCTGCTTTTCCTTCTCTTTTTTTGTTGGGGAGCATTATTTCTTGTGCGAAAACCTGTTTTGGGAAGGAACGTGGAGCATGAAGAGAATGGACAAGGGGCGCTGGTTGGCATTCCTTTTTGCCTTTCCCCCTTCTCTCTCCCACTCTTTTCTCCGCCCTTACTCCATTCTACTCTCTTTCCACCCAGTCTACCAGCGAAGAAAAAGGCGAAGAAGAGGTGGTGTTCAGGGGAGGGGGGGAGGTAGCTTTTTGCTCAACCAAGAAAATTGTCCTCGAGGGCACACATCCCAAAAGCACACCTGAGGATCTGTTCGTTAGAAGCCCAAGGTTTTTGAAGGCCTTTGCGAGTCCTCGGCTCTCCCAGCTCCGCTCTCCTTTGGCTAAAGCCAAGAGACACCCCCCCCCCCCCACAAGACCCGCACCGAAGGAACGCCAGCGAGTCAGAAGACCCGAGGAGCAAGCAGCACAGAGACGCGACGGACTCAAGTCGTTCGAAAACATTTCATTGTTGGTGGCTTTCCGCCTAGCACTCGAAAATTGCGGCCTTTTCCCCAGTTGTGCTTGTGCCTATGGGTTAGGCGTATCTCGTGTAACTAGTGTCACATTGGGAATTAGCGTCGACTGGGCGCGGACAGCATGTGTGGAACAGGTGTTTAAATGGAGAGTCTGGTGTTTGGGCGAGCAAGGAATTAACGAGGCTGAGAGATTCTGAGTGCTTTTCGTGGAGTTGCGGTCAAGCTGAAAGTGAAAAGAGTGGTTGAGGGGGGAGGGGGAGGGGGGCGAGTTGTGAGGGAAGCTGGGGAGTGCGAGGATTAAGAGAGCGATCCCCCGAGTGGGCGGAGACAAGGATTGATAGTGTGGAATTTCGCTGATATTTTTGGGTGGCGAGAAAGAGAAAATACTCAAATGGCTTGGCAAGCAGAGGCGGGGTCAGGGAGTAGCCACGCCCCTTTACCTCGCTCGGAAGGCGTGGTAGAACAGGTATTGATTTCCATTTCGGTTGAGTTGCTCCTCGTGTTATTTTTGGAAGATTTTTCAGGCGAGTGCAATGCATTTTTTTTTTACTTTCTGGCATCTTTTAAGTTGATTTTTGATGTGTGGAAAGGTTTTTGAGGGATTTTGGGAGGATGGGTTGACGTAGAAGCTGAATTTAAGTAGAGCGAAGAAATGGAAACGTGGGGGACGTTTTCGGGAAAGGGAATGTATTTTGTTTAGAGCCAAACCTTGTTACGTAGCGAAAGAAGACGAGTGACGTCATGGGGATCGCGCGCCAATGGCTGGGGAGCTGGCCTGATCCGCTCTTTGTGTGGATTTTGTTTGCGAAATGGAGGCTGGGAGGAGTTTGCACATTTAAGGGTGTTTGCGTTACGGATTGGATTTTAGGTGGAAAGCTTGTTCTGGCCTTAAATGAATCCGTTTACGTTGATTTTCAAGTAACTTTAACAGAATTAGAAATTCTGAATTTAATTGACATTTGAAAGGACTCCATCAACATGGAGAGATCTGATCATTTTTGGGCTATTACTTGGTTGGGTGGCAAGAGAGAAATTGCATTAGAAACAAAAGAAAAGAGATTCTATTGCAAACCCCCCAAAATGAGGCAGTCAAAATCAAGTCTTAAGGAAATCAAATGAGAGAATTACTTTGAACCTGATGTATTATTTTTTTTATTAAATCGGATTGTTGAAAGCTCGCGTGTTTTAAGATAAATAATATTTAAGATAAATATATCTGTTTTACAATTTGCGACGCAGTTTACTTTATCCGGTTTAGCCTAAGTGTAGGTGGAATTTTGAATTCTGCTGTAGGACAGTTAGATCGTCAGAAAAATCTGGATTTAAGCGAATTGATCTAGTAAAACGACTTTCGCAGTAATGTACTTGTGTTAAAAAATGTATTGAAGCTTGCGCGCTTCTGTAGTCGTGCAGTTACGCAGTTTTGTTCAGGTAATCCGGTTTTGTGTAATTAAAATTTTGCTGGAGTGGTACAAGGTTGATTTGGGCTGAAGAAACGAGTTTGCAGTCTGTTAATTGAGCAAGGTCAAGGCCACAGATCGAACTAAGAATGTTGACTGTTCATGGAAAAGAAAAATAGACGGTGTTGTGTTATATTTCGTTGTATTAGGCATTATATTTTTCCGCATTCTATTTATAGTCCAAATTTATTTCCGTTTATATTTCGCGACAAGTTGATTATTTTAATGAACTTTATCGATATTGAAGTATTGTTGATTTATAAAACATTCTTTTTAATGAATTTCTTCTTTCTTTTGAAATCTGAGCTTTGAATTTGCCTAAATTTCCTGGTTTTAATTTGGAAAGAGAAATTGCAGTATAGTGAGCTCAGACAACTTGTAAGACACGTTCACTAGATCCAAGAGTGACGTCCAGAACTATTGACGTAAATTTGCGTTTGACACGGAAACTCGTGTAACATTTCAGTCCTCCATCAAAACAGTGAAAACGGCGAAAGGTCAAAAACGAGATCAATCGCAAGATGAAAGCTGTCATTTCATTGCATTGCTTTCCTGCCATGCATTTATTCATGATCTATCATGCGTGTGTTCCAAAAAGAAAAAAGGAAAGGAAAAGAACAATCTTAAAAAATCCGGAAAGAAAACATCTAACAAATAAACGAACAGATACGTATCAAAGGGATTAAGCTCCTTGGTCGGTACTGTTGAGTTTTTGTGTGAAATTGTTACTTCCTGGAGTGAGTTTTCGGGCCTGTTGCGTAAAGGACGTCATTTGCATACAAGTGTTCGTCTCCCCTTCCAGGAAATGAGATAAAAGGCTAGAGAATTGGAATGGGAACGTAAATATACCTTGAGAGGAGCCACGGAAGTTCGTTTATTTAAGTCGAGTATTCAGTTTATGGAAGAGGAAATACAGTACGTTGACAATGATTAATATTAATCTCTGTTTTCTTTTAAAGGGCGGCGATCGCGTAAGTTGGGAATACCATCAGTTGGCGCTCAATCGCGTGCCAGGTTATGGTTTTGGTATTGCTGTCTCAGGTGGGCGTGACAACCCCCATTTTGCCAATGGTGATCCCGCCATCGCTATCTCCGATGTCCTTAAAGGCGGCCCAGCAGAAGGCAAACTTCAGTAAGCACTTTTTTCTTGATACACCAAAAATTCTAACGCGGTCAATAAATTGGGGTACAAGCTGCAATAAGACGCTATGTAAGTGTGTACCATAAATTTTTGGACATGAATTTTTCAAAGTGTGCAGTACATTGTGGTGCAGCTCGATTACCAAGCTAAGAAAACCATGTACGACAAACTTTTGTTCGTGGTATACAAAGCTGTCTCAATTGTCCAATGTAAGCTAGCAACAAAACTTTTTGACTGAGATTCTTAAACTTTTTCGTAAATGTGTCGACATACGCCGTCAAAAGCTATTCTGTCTTTTACCAGAGCTTTTTGAGCATGGTACCATGTACAAACCAGGTAGAATCCGTCATAAGAAGTTTCGTAATCTTGTACCGTGTTTTTTTTAGCCATGGGAGTCAGCCATGAGATTTTGGAGTTTTTTGGGTATTATTTTAACAAAATGTTTTCGTGTTTGTTTTCAGGATTAACGACCGTGTTTTGAGTGCCAATGGTGTTTCGTTGGACAACGTAGACTACGCTACTGCCGTGCAAGTGTTGCGTGACAGTGGAGCTGCCGTTCATCTGGTCGTTAAACGAAGGATAGTCCACGGAGCGAGCTCACATGGGCACGCGCCGGGTGACACGTACAAAGTGACGCTCACGAAAAGCAAAAAGAAGGAAGATTTCGGACTCACCTTCGGCTCACGCTTGTACGTCAAGGAATTGAATCACAAAGCCCTCCAGGAACAGCACGGCCTGCAAGAAGGCGATTGGGTGGTGCAGATCAACACCACGCCCACCGAGGGCCTCAGCCTCAAAGAAGCTAAAAAACTCATGGACGCCGCCAAAGATAAACTCACCCTCACCATCCGACGCGAACAGCCCGCCGTAGTCACCAACGGCGTCAGCCCAGGAGGCGGGGCTACTGCTCTTGCCACCAACGGCCATATTCTAGGCATGGTTCCGGTCAACTCCCCCAATGGGCGGTTACACGACCCTAATGTATATGACCCCACTCAAAGTCATCCCAAAGGTAAATTGTCTATGAGGATACGACGCTGACGCACTCTGTAGGCAGCGAATTAGTTTTTGTTGCATTGTGGACAAAGTTCTGGGACCAACTCCCTTTTCTGTTAAAAAAATAGTCAATGTATGAATAAATTGCCTGTTTAATAATTTTCCTTTAATAAATCAATAAGAATAGACTTACGGATTTTATTAGAAGATTTGTTATCTTTTGTTTATCTTTTAAAATAGACAGTGAAGGAATAAATTATTACCCATAGAAAATTAAAAACATAGGAACGGACTTAAGATTAATTCATTTTATGGTAAACTATCCTTAAGTAATAAGAAGTACTAAGAGTTCTCACAAGTTCAAATATAATTAATATTTATATGAAATGAAGTTGTTTTGAAAGAGGGCTAATAAAGTTTTCTGGTCTTGCAGAAGGATACGGGAATTACGAAAGCCGAGGAGGATATTCGCACTCGTCGCAAAATTTGTACGTCCAGCCCCCGACAAGGGGCGGGTCCATCGATTACAATCGGTTGGGCGGCCAGCATCAGTCGCCTAGCAACCCTTACGAAGAGAAGAGTAACCTCTCGCGAGTCCAAGCCCAAAATGGCACCCAAAGTCAAAGCCAAGGCCGGTCACGGGGACCCATTATGGATTTGTCCTTAAGTCAGTTGGATCAGCCCTTGGAACGACGAGAAGACGGAGACGAACCGCCCCCTCCACGGCCGCCTCCTCCAAGACCCGAAGGTAAACTTTTGTACCGAAAAAACGTGACCTCGCATGGGTCGACCATTGCTTACGAAAACTCATTAACCCCGGGATTCGTGGTTAAGATTTAGTGTAAAAGCAGCTTTAAAGCTTTTGAGAACTCTTGTTACTGTATTGCTACCATTTTAATGGGAAATTGTGATTTACCCACCCTACTCCCTTAACCTAGGTTAATTGACCCGGTTTAGACGTGTCTTTTGCCCCAAGATTCGTGGTTAACACTTGTGTAAACGCAGCCTAAAGCTTTTGATACGGTTTTAACTGTATTTTTTTCTTTGCTTTCTTCTCCTTATCCCTTAACCCTGGTTAATTACCTCGTTTACACTTGTTTTCTGACCCAGGTTTGTGGTTAGTCATTCTGCAAGCGCAGCCGAAGGGTTTTGGATACTTTTGTAATTGTATTCCCGCACGTTTTGGGGGAACAGGGTACTAAGGCCGATTAACCCTCCTCGTCCTTAACCCTAGTTAATTACTAGATTTCTACTTGCCGGTTTGCCCTGCCTGTCGTGATTTAGTCGTAATGTAAACGAAGTACGGGTTTTTGGAAACTTCCACAGCCGTGTTCCTCACTTTTTATTCGGGTTTGACGAACTGTGATCGATTTGCTTCCTAACCTACCTAATTAACCTACTTTACATATTTATTTTGCCCCGGATTTCGCGCTTAAGACTTAATGTAAATGCTGTTAAAGCTTTTGATACTTCTGTAACTGATTTTTTCCTTTTATTTGGGAGTTTGCTAGCGAAGGCCGATTTGTCTCCTAATCCTAACCCTGGTTAAATAACAAGGTGTTTACTTACCAATCCCGGGAATCGTGGTTGAGACTAAATTGAACCGCAGTTAAACGATTTCTGATACTGCTTTAACTTAATCCCTCACATTTTGCAAGGTACGCATTGTTATTCTGCGTCTTGGCATTATTCTTTCGGTATTGTGAACCACAAGTTTTCATTTTGAGATTTTGGTGGAAACGGAGTAAGATTTCTTGCTGGTTATACTTTTTTCAACAGAGGAAGAATGGCATCGGAGGAAAGCAGGAGGAAATGGGCGAACATTGAGTCATATGTATACTTTTTTGTCATTACAGATTATTACTCAAGCGGTCGACGCCATCCTTCGGAAGACCTGAGTAAAGTTCCCATGTAAGTCATTTGTCATAACGGTGGATATGCGCGGTTATTTCCCAAACATGTCGGTGTCAATTGAGCATGAAGAAAGATGGAAGTGGGGGCAATTTTCTTCGTCTCAAGGGTAATTTTCTCTTGTTATGATTGTTATTCCAGGCCGGATCCTCGGTTCATCAGTTTCCAGAAGGAAGGTTCGGTGGGAATCCGCTTGACAGGCGGCAATCACGTGGGCATTTTTGTGACGGCTGTTCAACCCGGCAGTCCCGCAGCTTTACAGGGTTTGACGCCGGGTGATAAGATTCTCAAAGTAAGCAAGACAAGGTCTTTTTAGGTTCCTGACGTGAAACTACATTCGCGGGGCGTTTTAGAGCGAAATAACGATCTTTTCTCGTGTGGGTTAGGTGAACGAAATGGATATGAAGGGCGTAACACGCGAAGAAGCCGTACTTTTCCTACTCAGCCTCCAAGATCAAATTGACCTCATTGTGCAGCATCGCCGAGATGAATATGATATGGTCCTTGCATCTGGACACGGAGACTCTTTCTATGTCAAGTAAGAGCATCGATCGTCGTCTGTCTAGCAAGGAATCCTTTGTCCTTTAGAAAGGGAGAAAAAAATGCGACGTCTTCTGTTCCTGTGTTAACGGAAAATGATGTGAATCTAAGCGTTGATGATTTTTTAGATAGTTTTTAATCCTACGCGTGACGGATAGCTGTTATAAGATAACTTGAAAAAATTAATCCCAACGTAAAATGTTGCGTAGTGCTGGTTATACTTATTTTTTTAAGCAATCAGATTGCTAATGGGTTTAATTTAAAATTTAAACCTCAAGTATTTCGAGGATCCTTACACTGTTCTATTACAGGAAATATCGGATGCGTTTGTGCAATTCATATTTTTTTTTCCTTTTAATGCCAGTGTAGGCCGTAGCCTGTTACTGGGTCTAATACTGGTAACATAAAAGCTATTGCAAAGATTTCATAATTTAGTAGTATTTTATTTTGCTATTTTATTGAATTACGCTGTTTCTTATGAAAAATTTTGTTAACGTTTTTCATTAATTTTTTATTAATTGTTTATTCATATATTTTGGTAGTATTTTCTGCATATTTGGGAAATATTTAAACATATTTTAATATGTCTTTTAGATATCTTTCTACGTATTTTTTATGTTTAAATGTTTTACAGTATTAAAAAGAATTTTTATTCATATTGTCAACTTTTATTTTCACTTCTGTTTTTAGTTTGTCGCATGTTTTTATTCAGTTTTGTGTGCCAAAAGCGAAAATTGGAATGTATCCAAGCAATCTCACAAGATTTGCAGCTTTCTCTTGCGCTCGACGAAGCCTTACAATGTCCTGCGTCGCTTAGTGTGCCATTTGTTTCTGTTATATCCACTTTTTCTGTGTTCGAACGTATAAATTAGTAAGATATACGGCTTTTGATGACATTCGTGCCTGTATTCGGCTAATTATTACCGTCTAAGCATCCTGGCGTTATTTTCTTTTTCATTGAGTAGATTTGCTATATTAATGGGTTTCCTCTGCATAATTAGTTCGTGTAGCTGTCAAGTCATTCAGAAACCCTTTCCTCCTCGAAAAAGCGAAAGGGAAAAGAATAACCTTGTATAAACGGTATAGTTTTAAAAATGGATTTGTTTTTGTTAGGACGCATTTTACTTACGACCATCCCAAACCAGGAGAATTGGCGTTTAGGAAAGGAGAAGTTTTCCATGTCCTTGACACTTTGCATAATGGCGTAGTAGGAGCTTGGCAGGTGGCCCGCATTGGTAAGTTTTTTATTTCATTTTCTTTGCTTATTCTTTACTCATAGTCTTGACGTAAGTTATATTTTTTTTTACGGTAGTCAGTGTGTTAACATTTCCTGTCTGACTTTAACTTTTTTTGCAGGGGCCAGCAATACGGAAGTACAAAAAGGAGTGATTCCCAATAGTTCCACTGCAGAAGAATTAGCTACAGCTCAGTTTAATGCTGCCAAAAAAGAAGCGACGGCCTCTGAAAGCCGAGGATCTTTCTTCCGACGCCGACGATCTTCGCAACGACGTTCCAAATCCCTTGGAAGGGTGAGATTATTGTCTTTTCCTTTCAATTTCGAGTTTTCTTCCCTTCTACATGGTATTTCCCCTATTTCGGGGGCGTTTTATTCTCTCATCACGACTTTGTTGTGGGTTGCATTTCGTGCGTTTCCCTTCGTAACGCTCCCTTTACTTTTTCGCTTTACATTTTATTACTTTTGTCGTCATCTCTTCGGCTATGTTACTTCACTTTTGATCTATTTACCAGTTGTTGTTTTTAATTGCAGCGTTTTTGTGTACTCAATTTCCAGCAAACGTCCACGGTATACCCGTTCTTCATGCGTTTCAACTTAGCGCATTGTATTCATTGGTCGTATTTGGTGATTTAGCCGTATTTTCTATTTAAGTGAATGTATTTATAATATTACTTATTTATAATGGTTGTTGAATTGTTATTGTATGCTTGCGCTGTCTTATTAAATTTTGTTTTATTGATTTGTTTATTTCTAGGATCACTGGGACGAAGTGGTGTTTGCCGAAACGTTATCGAAGTTCCCTGCTTACGAGCGTGTCGTTTTGCGCCATCCCGGCTTTGTGCGACCGGTGGTCTTATTTGGCGCCGTGGCCGATTTAGCGCGCGATAAACTGCTAAAAGATTATCCGGACAAGTTTGCCTCGCCATTAGACGCCGGCTCGCACGGCCACGCCCCCCGCATTGAAGACAATACTCCGTCAGACCGAAATGGTCCCAGCAACGGCGGGATTGTACGTTTAAGTGCCATACGCGATTTGGTCGAAAAGGGTCGCCACGCCCTCTTGGACATCACCCCCGGCGCCGTTGACAAACTTAATTATGCTCAGTTTTACCCTGTAGTCATCTTCCTTAGACCTGATTCCAAGCACGCTATCAAAGAATTGCGCGCCGGAGTACCCAAGTAAACTTTCCTTTATTTCTTTTCTTTAACGGTAATTAGGCTTGTCTTATTCGGAAGCGTCATAGTGATAATCTCATACATTATCATGTAATTTTTATTTTATTTAAAATTACATGCATTTTATTAGTAACAACGTAATGCCGAGTCTCAAACGTCGTCAACTGACACAGGAGTCATGTATATGAGTTAAAATTAACACCTTATAATGTAGGAAACATTAGAAATGCATACTTTACACTTAGGGTGAGCATAAAACTAATAACAAAAAGTTTAATTGGTTGTATTATTCAGCCCTTCCTCTCGGCTGGAACTGTTCAAATGGTAAGTCGAGAGTGGGCGTGTTTAGGAGTGATGCTTTCCCAGTTAGTTCTTTATTTTCTCCCCGCGTGAAATTGAGATTATTATTTTTTCACTTTTTGCATATTTTTTCAACAATATTGGGTGAATTGTGAGAGAAATTGGACTCCGCCTTTTTTAAAATTGTGGGGAGCCGTAAAACTATTGGAGGGGGATAACAAGCGCTCGCTAATAATAATGTTTTCTCTTTATTGTGTTAGGAGTGCCCACCGGAGTAGCAAGAAGATCTACGAGCAGTGCGTGAAATTGGAAAAGTTATGGAGTCATGTGTTCACGGTCGTGGTTCCCACTACTTCTCGCGACACTTGGTACCGCAAACTCCGCGAAGCCATCGATCGCGAACAAAACACGCCCATCTGGGTCTCGGAAACCAAGGTAACGTCTTTGTTCACTACTTTCGCCAGTTTTCGATTTGGGGGCATGTAATTTCGTTCTTGGATCTCTTTTCTGTGTCAGGTGGGGTCTTGATCTACGATACTTTCAAATCTGCGACTTTATTTTTTTTTGTTTTGTTTTTTACGTGATTAATGTTTCTGTCCATTGAGGCTCCATTATATTTATTTTTATATTCTCGAGCAGTATTCGCCCCAGGGGGATAAAAGACATACTCCCCTGTGGTGAGATCAATTTCCGTCGCGGTTAGACTAAATGGCATGCGGTTTTGTCATTTTTATTTATGGTGGAGTGTTTTTTTCTGTTTTGGGTGAGAAAAGTTGGGAAATGATGGCTTGTTTCCCTTTTTTTATTTTTCTCTTCTATTTCTTTTGGGCACGCGGGGGTTAACAATTGCAGCCTGTTGAGTTACCTACCGATACTTTACTCCCCCCGTTGTTACCTACCTCGATGCCCCCGCCTCCTATTCCTCCGCCCCCTTCGGCGGAGGCTTTTCCTGATTGGTTAGCGGACGACGAAACCCAGTGGCATCCTGAACGCTTTTACGACTATGAACCCTTTCCTTTGACTATGCCTGCGTCTTTTCCTATAGCTTTTGAAGCCACGCCTTCCTCGTCACGCCCTATTCTTCCCGTCATCCCTGAAGAACACCATGCGTCGAGTTATTTGTAAAGTTCTTTCCTTTTGTCCCACTGTCTAGTAGATCCTGGTACACGTCCATATAATCTTACTGTGCAAAGTGTAACCAGAATTTCATACGACATTCATTTTGTAGTTTCGTACTTCCCAATTGCCAACTGCACAATAAATGCTGGCATACTTTGCACTAATTCTTACAGCAATTTGTACCCGAATTTATTGGACAGCTTCTGTTATTAGCCTCGGCATGTTCGTTTGTTTCTGACCTGATAGGCAGCTTCTGTGCTTTGTTGGCTTGTTTACTCTTCTTTGGGGCAGTACCCCTGTTGTTTTTTAAACGAGTTGTACGTTATGAATGGACAAGTCGTGCGAATGGCTTTGGAAGGTCGCCCTGGGGGTTGTTGTTGTGTTCGGGGCGTTGTTTTTTGTTACGATTATGAAACGTAATGTGTGCATGTGTGTTGTTCTCATTCGTGACCACCATGTTCCCCCAGCGTGAATTAACTGTTTTCTTGGCCCCGCTTGTTTTTACGCTTTTTTGCACCTCTTTGGCAGCTGGACGAGTACTTGTCGGACGACTTCTTGTTTCCTATGACGTCACGCTTATCCTACGCTTCTTCGCCCGAGTCGGACTTGGATCTGTCACCCGAACCGCGGCCACTCAATGCCATGGGAGGAGCTGGAGGCGGAGCAGGGGGTGGGATGGGGGGCAAAAGCTCCGCCCATGCCACGTCGTCTCCCTCCGGCGGAGCCACGGGCGGGCCCCGCTTGGTCAAGAGCTCCAGTGACCCCAGCATTGCCACTCAGGAAGACCTAGGCCACGCCCATATCAGCCATTTCCAGAGTCAAGTCCCGCCACCTTATACGCACGCGCCGAACCAACAAGTAACGATTCTGATTTAATGTGCATTTCTTTTCCGTAATGATTTGTGGTCTCCTTTCTGTTTTATTTTTAATCTCTTGGGTGCTTGTTTTTTTTACTGAAAAGTTTCGTTATCAAATTGCGATTTCAAAAGTTTATTTCTTTTATATTTTTTATTTGACTTGTTTTATTTATTTTTTATAGGTGTTGTATTTTCATGGATTGTTTTCTTATTTACTTTTACATTTGGTTTTTAGTAAGTCTTGTTATTTAAACACTTACTTATTTTTATGTTTATTGTTTAATACTCAGGATGTTATTATATTATGTAGTATTTTTCGTGTATTCTCAAGTAAAATTCTCGTTTTCTCTTCATTTTAGTGGTTGAATTTACTTATTTGTGATATTTTTATTTGTTTTTCTGTTTCTTACTGAATTTTCGAACTTTAAATTTGTGTGTACTTTGCACTGACGTACTGATCGATTTCTTATTAGTTTGATCCTCGTGGGTACGAGCCTAGTCCTAAACGGCCGTCGTCGGACGCAAAATACGGCTTTGGAGCTAGTAAAGAGTCTCGTGGTCGTCATAGTACCCACATGGCGGGTAATGAGGTACCTCCTCCGGATTTACCGCCCAGAGTAGACCGGTCTAGTAAGCCAGGGTTTCCTGGAAGCACTCCCGAGACCAGCAACCCGGGCCGCGGCGGCAAAATGAGCCATTCGAGTCACCCAGCTGCCACTTCCACCAGTCGGTCCGCCCAAGAACGCTTGTTCGGTGTCAAAGAAGAAAGTCCAGGGGACGAAACTGGTCTTGGCAATGGAAACGCCGTGGCCTGGACAGCCAAAGACCGGCCGGGTCCTGACAACCACCCTGTAAGCATAAAGTCCACCCTTCTCTTCGCCATTACAACCGAACTCCCAAAAGACAAAAAACTTAGTATATTGGTATTTCTTATGAAACGAAAGAGAACATGTAGATTAACCTTGTTCCTGTTCACTAGATAAATTCCACGCTTAGTAATGTGCTACGCGTAAGTGAGGTTCATAAGAAACTGGTACGGCAACACTGTATTCAATGTTCAACGATTGTTCCACTTTCTTATGGACGATTAGTGTTAGTACTGTGTGTTTCAGAAAAAGTACAGCGATGTTCTGTGACCACAAAAAGCGAAATCATGGGACTACCGTACCACTTTGTTATGGACTTCTTTAGACGTACTCGGTACCAGACCTGGTCAAATTCACAGAACGTAAATTCAGATAAAAATGAATGACCACTTCCGAAAATCAATTCGTTTTTAAAAATTCTGAAAATGAAGTCAACCCATTCAAATAAAGAAGACGTCAGCAGTGGATAAAGCCAATTCAAGTGCAATGACGATGTATTGAATTTTACCATTTCTGCTAGATACAGTCGGGTACACATTATATTGGGTAATTCAATGAATCCGCGCACGTTTTTAGCGAAAAGGCACAAGGAATTCCTCTGTACGGAACGATTTTTTAAAAAATATTTGTTCGATCTTCGAACTATTTTGTTCGATCTCTTTAGCCCAACGATTGGGTAGATCAAAGACTCCCTTCTCCATGAACATCTTTTTTTGTGCAAAAGACTGATCGAGGTGCATTTATATGGGCTCTAGATTTGGGATTTTTTCCCTCAAAGAGAATTTTAAAAAAAAGAGCGGAAGAGATCGTAATCTGGTAGAGTAATGTCAGGACTGTAAAGTAGTAAAGTTGGAACATCTCAGGAAAATTCCGATAGTTTTTGTCAGGTCTGCAAAAATGTGTGTCGCCTGCTGTTGTCGTAGTGAAAGGTTACGCCTCTTCTGTTGGCTAATTCCGGACGCTTTTGAGCAATGGCATCTTTCAGAGTTCCCATTCCTCGCAGTATTTGTCGGCAATTTCGGTTTGGAATAGCTTCTAGGAATAGCTCATAACAAACCACTCCTTAAAATCCCACCAGATGTGCAGTACTCGGCAATAAAACAGGCCTAGCAAACCTCCCTATGCTAGCGTCCCCTGCCACTGGGAGGAAGCCGTGCGGGTCACAAACGTTCGAAAGACGATAAAGTGAGACACCGCTCGCGCAACGGCCGTGGCGATAGCATAGGGCGGTTTGCTGGGCCCGTTTGTTTTTTTGTCGAGTACTGTACAGCATCATTATTTTTCCGGTGGACCCTAGCTTTAGGGATGGCTTGTGAACGTCTATCCCTTAATCCCCGAGATTTTAATTCTTGTTACGTTATTGTAGACAATTCATGCTTAACCTCCCGTAATCATCTTCCTCGAAAAAGGATGCTCCTTATTTTTATTCAGCCATAAATCGCACGCCTTCACGTGCTGCTCCAGGTCCTGTTGCTGAGGTCATGTGGGAGTCGCGCGTCCGCTTCTTTACACGTATCCAACGGATTTCGGATGGTGCACAACGCGTTTTTGTGATAAACCAACAATCTTCTGTATCTCCTGAATTGTCAGAAGTGGGTTTTGTGTCCACCAAACTCGTATTTGGTCCGGATTGGCCTCTTAATGGAGACCCAGTCACCACCTTGAAAAAATATTTCCACTTCGAAACAGCGGACACCGTTTCCCAACCACGGATTCTTTTAAGGCATCCGGACCATAGGCTGCACAATTTTTTTTTGTCGTTTCCGAACCGTAGAGACATTCCTGGAAATTGTAATACATATAATGGCGGTAATTTCCAGCGAGATTGGTCATCTTTCAGCGTTGAATGAAAACTTCGCATTCAAGTTGAGAATTACCAAACTTCAGTTAACATGTCTTTGAGGGACCTCTCTCACTAGTTCGTGATTAAAAGTACGCATGCGCACTCGAGAGAATAACACCGGGCTGGCTGAATTCGAAGGTGGTGGAAAAGGTGCATAGATTCATTGAATGACCCAATATTCTAGTATGTAGTACACTTATTGCACGTACTTGACGCTGAATCGCCTTGCGACGAGGAGCACTCTAGTAATTAAATGGGGTACGTTTAATTACGGAGTTAGCACTCCGTAATTAAATGTACCCCATTCTTAGAAACTATTAGTACATTGCCATCCGGGTCTTGCGGCAAGAAACTTGTCTGCCGCCCAGAAATGTCCATAAAAACCTTGGACATGAAACATGCGAATCAATTAAGCGACTGATAAATGATAATGAGTGTACCTGCTGTATCACTTACACACAAAACGCATATCGTGTACAGTGATTCTACAACAAGCAATTAGTGAACATTTGTTCATTAATTGCTTGTCGTAGACGTGCTTCACTTGAATTTTTGTTTTTTTTAAAGCGAATCATACATTGAATTGTATTTATTAACTTTTTGTGTTGGATTTACAGGGAATGAGTTACGACAGTTCGTCATCCTACGAGTCATACAATCGGCTGGGCTTGAGTTTAGCCTTACCACCGCCAGGGCACAGTCTCGAGCCTCGGGAGCACTCCAGGGAAGATCCGAACAAGAATGGTGGACGGTCTGCCCCTGCCCTGACTCCAACCTCGCCCACTTCCGGCCGGTCACCTCACGACCCGTACCGGTTCACGCGGTCGACGTCCCAACCTGTCCGGTCGCCAAGCGACCCGCCCATATCCGTTCCTCCTGGCACGACCTCTCACTTAGACCACGCAGCCAAATACAGGTAAAATTACCTTTCCCCTTTTTATGCTTTTTCCTATTTCCTTTTACTCTTCTCTCCAATTCGGGAGTTTGTCGACCTTAAACATGCTTACTATTTCATATTCTTCAACTTGGCTGTCAAAAATTGCCTCAGGAGAGTTAGATGCAGCCAAGAATGCGTAGAATTATTGTTCAGGTGATAATTCAGATATTTCACTTGTAAATGGGGAAAACTCGCGGGACGGAGGTAGTCAGTGGCTGCCTCGAACAAATTGGTTTCCGTGTTTTTAAATCAACGTGCACCTTTTTCTGGGTGCGGAGAGAGAGAGGAAGGAGTATTGACGTGGAGCTAAAAATTGCTCGGCACTTGTATTACTTTTTGCTTTTTGTTTGCACACTGGTGATAGGAAAGTGATTGAAAGCGTTGCGTTGTTCTATTATTTCCCTGCACTTTTTCTTTTCCTTTTTCGCCCCCCTGCAGCAGAACGAGGCGCCATCGCAGACGTCGACTTCCCATTTCACTTGTCTAATAGAACGACACTACTTTTTCCTCATTTCTGTTTACCAAGTTCAAGAAAAAGAAAAATATTTTCCTTCGCTATTTTTCCTTGTTTTGCTCGTCTTGCTAAGGGGAGGTTCACAATAAACTGGTACGGAAAAACTGGGGTATTCTATAGACTCTGTACCAGTTTTTTACGGACACGACGTGTAGCACATGCGTTATCGTCATTTGCCTACATATTCCAGGCAGAGATGTCCATAAAAACTGGGGCAATCATCAATTAAATCTTGTATATACCGTACTACTTCGTTATGGACTTCCTTAAATGTACTAGAGCCATCCTAGTACGTATCTACTCTTCATGCAAGTTCCAAGTGCATTCAAGTTCTTTCGAGTTGCATTTTTAACTGCTTGTCGGAATTTGAGTTGGCTTTGTTATTTGTGTTTTTTATGTTTGTTTTTAATAAAATGTTTCCTGTTTTTGTTCCGTTTCGTTCTTCCGTTCGATTTTGGCGCCCGTCGCAAAAAAAAATGTTGTAGTAGTAGCCGCAACAATTACGAGTATAAACCTTCTCCTCCGCCCAAGTCGTACAAACCTGTCCCACCCCCGAAACCTAAGAATTACCGCCCCCCTAACCTGGCCGTTTCCAGCACCACGCCCACCAGTCCCAGCACGAATACGAACACGACAACGACCATGACAAATAATCACTCGAGCCATAATTATTGGAACCACAGCCCGCCCTCGACGCTCCACTACTACCAGAGTAATGGCACCGCCTCCCGGGGTCGGATACCCAACGGCGTCAGCGAAGACGTGGACTCGGGCCAAGGCAGCAGCTTAGACCGCCACGCCCCGACCACACCCACCAGCCCGCGGAGCCAGTACTATTACAATTTGCCGCCCCCTCGTGTCGATTTGGCGCAACACCGGGAAAGAGGCTCCGCCTTTGAGCTTTACCAGAAACCCAAAGATCCTCGAGCACCATACCATGCCCACCATGCCGAACATAACGTTAGGTAATTCTAATATTTTTTTCCTAAGAAGGATAGATTTTTTTTAAAAAAAAGGCATGAAATATCATTATCTTTAAACGACACAACAAAATAGTTCAGGAGTCTTGTTATTGGATTTCTTTTCGAAAAAGATCCATGTATCTGAATTTATTACTGCAATTCGTATCTTCGAAGTCTTTTTATTAAGGCTTAAGTAATCAGTAGTCGGCTAAGTGGCTAATACTACACGGTACAAGGGTATTTAACTCAGGGTGGTTGTTAAAGAATGTAACCAATATTTTTGTAACGCATTCGGCTAAATTTTCACCAAGAAAGCTCATTAACCCTATTTCTGCTCTTTTCTTTTCCAATGGTTGCTTTTCACCTCCCCTCCTTCTTCACACTCAAGCGCGCCTCCCAAGAACTCGGTGTTGTCCACTGCCCGAGGGTGGTTTGGTTCCGAAGGCGGTCGCTTGGACACGCCCGAAGGCGTGGCTTTGATCGTGCCGCCCGGAGCCTTACCCGAAGGCAGTCGCCAAGAAATGTATATTCAAGTGTGCGGCGATCAAGCGCTCTATCCACCGCTTGATCAAGACAAAGGTATTTGTTTTTAACTCAGGCTGCTGGTCTGTTTGTTTGGCGTCCATGGCTGTCCTTTGAATGGTGGGTTGGCCCTCTCATTGTTGACCTTTCAGAAGGCGGGGTGTCATTTGCTTCTTTGGGTGTAGGCTTATACGTTGACTTTCTTCTTTGGTATTGCATGAAGCATGCAGAAATTGGTGTATGGTTGTGTAACAACGCCACCTGTTGGAAGTAATAACGAACTGCGAATTAAAACTCAAAAGGGTATGGTGACTTTAGGTGAACAACTGTTGAGTCCGTTGGTCCTTTGCGGTCCGCATGGCCTGCGATTTCTTCGGCCAGTCGAATTGCAGCTTCCCCACCACGCCCCTCCCCCTGCTGACACTACCGACCCGCCCACGGCCCCAGCCGCCGCCACGCCTTCGCCGGCGTTTCGTATGGCGCTGAAAGCCAGTGACACTCCACAGGCGCAGTGGCAACAATTGCCACTCGATACTGATAATCAACCATGTCCGAACAATAATAATAAAGTCTCTGTCTTTGTTGACCATTTTTGAAACAAAAAATGATACTTAAATGTCCTTTTTTCTTCCTGTGTGTACATTTTTGTGTAAACCAAAGTTTTTTGCCCGCCTTTTTTGAAACTTTTATGGGTTGCTTGTATGGAAAGAAAGAGAAAGAAAAGACTGTTGTTTCTCTTGTACTTTTAACTCTTTACTCCTCCCCTTTTATCGCGCACCACCACCGCCACCACAATTGCTTACAATCCTCACGCGTCAATTTAGTGTGAAAGTCCCTTTTTTGTGTTGTTTTGAGACAATTTCCCATTCGCCAGAGCTGTGAATATGGTCGCGCTTTCTTCCCGTGACAACTCTTTTTGTTGAAGATTTGTGTTTTATGTGTTTTAGTGGAAGAGAAAATCTGAGCGAGAATGCGAGAAAATAACAAGGGTGCCTTTTAAAAATGAGCCAATGTGTTTTTCTTCCATGTGGTTTATTTAGGCTTGTCAAGAAAAGAAACAGGTTTGTAGAGAAGCCAACATACAGAACTGTTTCGTTACTTGCGTATCATTATGCAAATTAAGAGGAGAGTTCCGAGAACGTAACAAGGTTTGAACATTGAAATGCAAACTGTTTGCGAAAGTCACGTCTAATTAGTGTTTACTGTAAAGGGTCTTAACGTCGTTTTTCTCAGGCACGCAGGCTTGCGCAATCGTGAATGGCTGATATACCTCTGTTAACCGGTCTTCCCTTATCCGGTTACCTTTGTTGCCTGTAGCCAGTTCTCTTGGTGTCATTTTTCCAATCTTTTTTTTTAAAATCCCAACCGATTGCCTCGCTATTAAATCATATTGATTGATGTCGGTTTACGAAGGTTTTGCTGCATATACGACGTAGGTCTTACCAATCGTTTGTAGGGAAAATGTCATAAACGACCGTAAAGAATCTAGGTAAATCTAATCTTGCATTTTAGAAAACACAGTAGACTACCCATTATCCGTGCTCGCTTTAACCGGCCGTAATTGAGACAACCGTAATTTTGACAAGACCTCCGCGAATCGGCTTTCCGTGTCCCATTCTATTCTTATAATCACAGTGCGCAATGCCCAAAGAAAGCGTAATAATTCTCTTCAAACTGATTATGCAAAGCAAAGATAATTCATAATTGTACAAGGAATCTTTTCTGAATTTCGAATACTCAACCTCATAAAATTCTACGTATTATCAGTGAAAGAAAATTGGTTGAAAATTTAACGAAACTCGTTCAACAACTGATGAGAAATCGTGTTGTTGTAGTTTATGACCGTTTCTCCCATTCACTCAACGTAAAATAAGAGAGAGGATGTACAGTACACCAGCCTTAGTATAGTACTTAAGACCTCTATTTTCATGCTATTTTAATGCTTTTATCGGATTAACCAGTGTTTTCGCGTATGCAACCTATAGGCTGGTTGCGAGGGCTTCTAATGTGGATCAAAATGCATTTTCGTTTCCCGACTTCTTTCATTCAAAAGCGCTTACGTTCAGGGAAAATGCGCTTCCGTTGCGGTGAAAACTTTTCGCTCCGCAAGACGAAATAGTGACGGCGATCTTGCAAAGTTTTGAAGCTAACATTTGGGAACTAATGGAAGTATTATATTCTGGTACTTAACGCTCGGTGCCAGCAAACTGGCGCCGCAGTTTCTAGGACCATATTTTTCCAACAATGAATTATGTCGAAATAGTAGACGACAACAACAAGTTCACATTGTCACGCTTAGGCAAAATACGGTACTGTACATCCTGTTTGGATTAGCGTGTCTTCTTAATTTCCGCTCGGGGTTTAAGCTTGCAGGACGAAACAAAAGACGCGACGAAATTATAAACAATATTTTCCCGAGAATGCGAATTTAACCGTGTTATAATTCAACTCCCTTTGTTTCGGTAAGAACAAGAAGAACACTACACGTTCCAAGCAGAACGTAATTTCTACAAGTGTTTGGGTAATGAATCATCGCAAAATTGCGAAGATTGCGTCGAAAATTGCGTCTTAAATTAGCGGTTATCAAAATGTGGAGAAGTTCTTTCCATTCAAGCTACTTTCCGCCCCAGTTTATTATTCCATACTTTTCAGTGATTTTCGTCATAACTTCGATCCACCTGTATTACACAAAAAACTCTTCGCCGTGTGGAAAAAAAATGTGTAAAGACACATTCATTTCAAGAGGCCTCAGTTTTGCGTCAGCCATATTGAAAGTAAATTCCAGTCGTCTGCTATCCTCGAAAACAAGAGGGAGGGGGGGGGGGCTGGCGTCAATGCTTACCTAACTATCACACAAATATACCAAACTTTGAAAAAAAAAACATCCACTAAAAAGTTCCAACCAAAAAAACGTTCATTTACTCGCCCAAAATTTACAAGTTCGTTGTCCGAAATTAAGAAAGGGATTTATCCGTGAAGGTTGTCTCGCCTGAACTAATTGCCTTGGGATTAGTCTTCTTGTGGTTTGTCGTGACGTCACAGTGTTTCATGAATCGAAGGGCGATACGTAAACCGCATACCGCAACTAATACCCCCGTCTTGTAAATATTAGGATAGGCAAAAAGCAAGGTTAAAAACCTGCCCATTAAGAAACACTGGACTGGTCAAGGAAGTTAGGTTTCCATCATTAGAGTAAAGATACCTTGCCCCCTTTTTTCCTCTCATTTCTTTCATGAAGGTCCTCGTCTCACCTTACGGGATCTCCGATTGCCTTAACTCCAGATTTAGAACGAACGGGAAGCCGAGGAAGATCCGAGTAACAGGAAGCGCCCCAACTCTTTCCGTTTGGTTCATAAAGTTATCTCTCTCCATTGTTATGGCGTGCTGGTTTAGGAGCTTGTCCCCATTAAGGACAGACACACCTGTATACGTTGTAAAGGCAAGGCGACGAGGCAACGAGACGGCCCTCACTGCTTTTGGAGTGCTTATAGACCCCCAGACAGGTGTGGAAGTGATGGTGGTGTGTATACGTGTGTGTGTAATGAAGCTGGTGGCGGCAACACGGCGCCAATCCTCCCGGTTTCCCGGAAAGGCGCCGCACGGACCGGGACTCCAGGGCCTCGCGACCCAACCGACAGCCCCGGCAGACAGACACACACGGCGACGTGATAGACAAGACAAGATATACCAACACTTCCGCCCTTCCTCCCCTCGCGCGCTCTCTCTCTCTTTTTCTTTCTTCCTTTCCCAACTCACCCAAACTCTCCTCTTTCATGGATATTATACTGCGTCGTATAAGCCGTGGCTTAGTCCTCGTTCGACAACAAACTACAATGACCTGACTTGATGGCGCCAAACAAAAGGCGCGCCTTTTTTTGCTTCTCTGCCTTTTTTTATTATTATGATTATTATTCGGTTCCCTTCATTTGGGCAACGCTTTTTTCTTATTGTCCCCCCTCAATGGGCCCAGCTCACAAGGAAAACATAATTCCTTTAGCCCTCCTCCCCCCCACCCGGCTTATGATCTCACTGATATGTCCAAAGGGGTGCGCGTCTAGACTGAGGGACGCCCCCCGACGCCGATTAGGCCTACTAATAGCCCGTTTCTTGTCATCATCAGGTGCCAGAGAGACGGCGACCAGCATATGGAACGCGTAGTAAAAGGCTAAAAGAGAGTCAAAGCAAGGGGGAGCTTTGAAGCGAAGCCAGCGACGCCACTCAGTCCGACGCCGCTGCGGCTGAGTGCTTAGTGAGGGGTGGACGAAAAACCGAAGTGGGGGTAAAGGGGGGAGGGAGGTCACCTAGGTTGGGTTGGAAGATCTCGACGACCACGACGCTATGGAAATTTTGGCCGGGGCCGGCACGAGCCAGGAGCGCCATAAGAAAGGCGAGCGAGCGTCGCGACGCGTTCGGCTTGTGCCACCAGACTGACGCCGGTCGCTGGCGCCCTTCAAGAGTAGGATGCCCAAAGACGTCCCTGCGTGACATTGAAGGAGAAGGGAAAGGGAAAAGCGACGTCGCCGCCCGTGCTTACATTATCCACGGCAACCCGCAAGGAGCCGTTGTGGGGGCAGGTTTTTGAATGTCCCTCGCGTCTAGCCTTGGGATTTGGGGGGTCGGGGTGGGGGGGTGGGGGGGGGGTAGGGAGCTGCGCCCCTTTCGCTTGGTTGCCCGGTTCTCTCTCTCTCTGGCTCCCGGACCGGGAAAAGTGGGCGTCGTGTTTGTAACGCTGGTGGAAAAGTACGCGGAACGTGAAGGGGCAGGCGCCAGTCTTCCTGGTGCCGTTGGTCTGCCTTGCCTTGGTGGCCCCTGGCTGGCGGACCTGCTTTTCCTAAATGGGCATCTCCAACGCAAAACATCAGGGGCGATAAGAACAAGGCAGGAGAGCATTCTCTCGACATCTCCCAAATTGCGCACAATTATTTCGAAAAAATAGTTGTCTAGCTCACCTTTTGGTTCGCCTACCCCCACCTTTGGTAACCATTAGGGGAATGTTTCTTATCTGAAAACAAAAGCGCTGACGAAGTGAAGCTCGCATTCACGACGCGACGAAGAAACTTTGGGATAGCTTAGTAGGACGTGTGCATATGAAGAGGCGATTTATGTCCGCAACAAAGTCACCAAACCTTGACAATTTTCACGGTCTTCTGGCCTTATGGGCTTTGGGTGTCAAGCGAAATGTCTGGAAGTTATGGAGGACGTAATAGTTCATGAATTTTCTTTAAAGTGCGCGAGTATCCGTCTTGTACGTAAGCTAAGCCTCTTAAATGGCGTCGAGATAAACGATTATGAGTTTATATTTTGAGGGAAAAGGGGGGGGGGTGAGAGTTGGTAAAAATGGTGCCGTAAAACCTTGTTTAAAGCTGTGGCGAAACCGCTCTTATTTAATTACGTTTAGTACGTGCAGTGTGTGTATAATCTGGACAGTTTGGCAAACGGAGAATTGCGCTTTTAATTCCTGTGAGCAGGTTTGCGTTCCTTGTGGCAGTTTTGCTTTGTAACAATGAATAAAGCTCTAGTACGCTAAAAAAAAGACAAATCCTGTCAGGATTCTTAGGGATGATAAACAGATACTTCCCTTTCGTGTCTTTTTTCTCATTTTTTCTGTCTTATCTTCTAACTTCAAATTTACGCAAGACTTGGAAAACTTGTTAAAAGTCTATGGGAGATGGTTACGGTCTTGACTGTTAAGGGCGCTAGTATAGGCTATGACCCTCTGGCTTGTGTACAGAGTGGCACTACTGCTAGCTGCTCCGTGTTAGTCGGAGAATACGTTTTTGTGGGGCGGGAGGCAAAGTCAGCAACGAGGCCAGGAGTCGAGGTTTCCAGACTAGACAGACACATAAGAAGAGGGATAAAGAAGGCACCAAGGACCCAAGTCGACTCGCTAGCACGCTAGCGGCATCCTTGCGGCATGTGCATGTCAGCGGATTGGTGAGCTGGAGAGGAGGGGGAGACCAAGGACCAGGCTAGCCGGCGCCGTTTTACGTTAGCGGTGCGGTTCGGTGGCCAGCCCTTGCGCCCAACAGGAAGCGCAGCTTGGTCTCTCCCGGCGGCCAAGCACAGCGAACCTGAACCAGCGCCTAACCCAAGTCGAGTCAGTCGGGTCGAGACAGTCTGAGACTATGCGCGAGAGGGAGCGTACACTGGCACCCTGTAAAGAACAACATGCTACAAGCAAGCAGTTCTGTGTCGTGTGAAAGCCACCAATCAATTGTTTAAACCGTCGTTTTTCTTGTTACATTTCGTGCCCTTAAAAAAACACGCATACAATCCCAAGGAATTACAGAAGTGCCAAGCTCTCCCTTGTCTTACCGGATTAAAAAAAATGTGTCTCGCCATTGCAAAATAAAAAAAATAATCTATACCAAATGAACATTCGCCTTTTCAACCTGTGTCATTCCGAAGCGGTTTTTCTTTAAACAAAAGGAAACGCAGTGGAGCAAAAGGGTTCCCATCATAGTTCTAAATTAGCATATTGGAAGGGGAAGCGTTTGTATCTGTGCAAAAACTGTGCCAAAAAAGTTTTGCTGCTGCTACCAGCGCCTTGTGTCCGTTAGCTCGGAAGAAGCATCCGTTCGTTCCTTTTCCCCATCTTTCGTGTCTCTCGGTCGTATAAGCGCCACGTAAAAGATATTTTCTCTTTCTCTTCCTCTTCGCTCTTTCCGTCTCGCCTTGCCCGAGCCCCTTTTCGAAAAAGGGCGTCTGAGGTAGAAGAAAACATCGTCAGCGCCTTCCAGCGGACTCACACTTGAACTAAAAAAAACCTGTTGCCCCCCAGTTCTTGCGGCCCACCAAGAAAAAAAAAAACAGAACGTCATCTACTGCAAATTATCGGAAAAATCCTCCGTATGGAATGTTCGCTCCAAGCGCCGAGCTTATCTTGCTAAATGGGCGGAGTCTAAATCAGCCACAATTCCCAGTCCGTTATTTCCGTTAAATTTTCCCTTTTTTCCGTAATCATAAGTAAAAACTCGTTGACAAGCATCATCATCGTGGATTCCTACCATCACGTTCTGGGGCGGCGGAGGTGTTGATGGGCGGGGCCTCAGCCCATCAGCACGGCTCCCATCCTGGCCCCGCCCCCAGCGCCGGCGTCCGCTCCCGCCTCCGGCGGCGGCCACGGCTGGTGCAGCCAGGTCTTGGCTTTGATGTTCCGGAGCCGGCGGACGTCCACCTACAAACTGCTTTGGCGGGCGGCCGCCAAACGACGAGCGTCGAGCACTACCCCTACTCCTGGTGTAGCCGGAGGACCGACGACAGCAGGGACACGCCCACCCACCCATCACCAAGCCTGGTTGGACGACCCGGTGACCAAAACCCAACTCCACGCCTTTCTCAAAGTAAAATCTTTTAGTTACCATTATAACGGGAGAATTCGCTATAATGAACTTGCTAGGGGTGAGGGGGGGGGGAGAAAAGGTCCGGTATAGCCTAAATTTGTTATAAGGGACGCTGTGTCTTCACATTTTCATAGCATGGGACCTTTTGGTCCTCTGCACCAGCTGGGAGATTTCATTCTGTAAAGATCGTTGTAGTGTCCGTACACTGTAAAAAATTATTTTGTGAATTTACAATGATTCGTTGTGCAGCAACCAATTACAAGGAATTCACTGTAAAAATACTTACAAAACAGATTTTTTAGCCCCGAATTTGTTGTGGAAAAACATTTTAAAAGTATTTTTACAGTAAAGTCCTTATAATTTTTTGCTGCAATTGTAAATGTACAGATTTTATTTTACAGTGTAAGAGTGTAACAACACCGTAGTCTTGTATAGGTGCTTTACCACTTACTTATGGTGTGATGTTGCAGTAAAGATGGATAAAGATGCCCGTAAAAATGTAGGATAACAAACACATGTAACCGTTTCTTTCTGTACCACTTTGTTTGTGGGAATAGCGCTTTGGAATGGTATTTTGGTGCCAGATTTGATTGAGAGGAGGTTGGGATGGGAAAAGGGGTGGTGCTTGAGAAAATGTTGTGATATGAAAGATGAGGTTTGTTAATGAGGGAGTTTCTGACCTGTCGGGGGAAGATTGCTTGGAATGTCCCTCAGTTGTTGCCAGATTTTGAGGGAAAGAAAAGGCAAGAGAAAAAGAAGGGGGGAAAGGGGGGTTGGGGCCGACGAGGGAAGTTGGGATTGTGGAGGTTATATCTTCCCAACAGCAAGGTAGAGGAGATCTTGAGCTGATTAAGCTCCCACATTCCTAGACTTGTGAACTAAGGTGATTTTGTAGGGGACTTTGGCCAGTGGAGAGACCACTACGTTTTTTCGTTTTTTATATTTTGTCCGCATTTGTTTCTTTTTGTTAGGAGAGGCTTAGAATTGAGAAATTGCGTTAGCAAATTTGCTAAAGGCTTTTTTGTTGTTGAAGAGGGGCAAGTTTTTTTAAGGGGGTTGGAATCTGTAGTGTAAAAAGGCGGTGAATGTTCTAGAACTTTTTTGGGATTTTTTTCCTTTTTTTGGGTGGCATGGACATTGTCTATGTAAAACTATGTCGACTTGTATCGGAATGCTGGGGAAAAACGCAATGTGAGAGGTTAGACACGCGTACAGAATTTAAAAGGGATTTTTAAAAGCATTTTGGCGTTACTGGCTGGGTCGGGAAGTGAATTTGTACCCTTGAAAGCAATTAAACGAGTTTTAAAACTTTCAAATGACGTAGTTTTGTTTTTCCAGGGCCTCTTATCGCTGTGCGACATTTAACCATTTAACCCGAACTTTGGCTTTCTTAGTTTTTTATAGTTTGAACAGCTCACTGTCTAATTCTGCGATTTGGTAACAATGTGTACAGCACTGTTTCAAAATTTGGTTTCATCTTTTTATCATACTTTGACTTTGTGAAAGGCTTTTTAATATAACATAATACGTTTGCTTGTAATAGTTTATTTTGCGCAAAAAAAACCTTTTTCTGTATTTAAGCCTAGTTTTTACGTTATTTGTATAGTATTTCTGTTATCTTTTTTTGGGGGGGGGTATTTTGCGATAAAAATACCAGATTATTGTATGCTAATTTTGGGAAACTAAATACCTCAGGATTAAACATCCATGATGAATTATCACTAAGCATATATGAAGCAGAAGATGGGAATTAGGGAGAAGGGATTATGAAGATGTGAGGTAATTAAGACTTAAGGTCAGTTTTCAAGACAAGTTAATGGATAATAATGAATTCCCCGGGGTTGCTTGGGCTCATTTGGAATTCGCAAGTCCATCAAAGGGGGGGGGGGAGGTAAAAGCGCTGCTGCCTGTGAGGGTAACTGTACAAATATTAGCTATTTTAGAGGTGCACGAAGTGTCTTGTTATCACAAAGCAATGAGGGCAAGATAAATTCTACCCGAGCTATTGTTTACCGAACAGTGCATTACGTTGCTGAGTGTGCATTTCCCTTCAAAGCACTCAACAACCTTGATGTCCTTTGAACTAAACGCTTCAAGGTAACCGTACACAGTCACTGCACTTCACAGCACAACACCCAACAATGAAATAGAAGCCCGGCTGCTGCGTGCGACGTGCAACGCCCCAGCTTAGCTTGGTAGAATTTCATTGTTGGCGCCGAAGACCCGGTCCCAACCTGTGGGCCGTCTGTCCACCCGCGCCAGGCCTGTCCCATCTCCGATTTCATTGTTACGTGCCGTAACTGTACCATATTTCGTTCTCTTTCCTAGCTTTCTTTTGCTTGTCGGGAAAAAAGACAGCCAAATATGCGCTTCAGCGGTAGTAGAAATTGAATCACCAGACAAACACTCGAAACGCGTCAATTTTCTGTAGTAAAATAAGCATTCGGGGCTTCTTTTTACCCTTTCTTCATCTTTGGGGTAGCGTGTGAGTGAAGCGCTTTGATGTCTGCTTTTCCCTGTGTCTTGTTTTTTTTTAGGTTTTTAGTACTGAAAATTTTCGCAAGTTTTTATCGTCGGCTATTAGTGGTATACGTGAGCTTTACTGCGTGGTACGTCCCTCCCTCTTTTTTTTCAGTTTAGACTAACTGTAACTGTGCTCTGTACCCAGAAACAGACTTGTTTGTTGCTAATGAGAATCTGCGTTTTTATGGCGTCCCGGACGCTCTTTTCGTCGCCGTACCCTTTGCCCAGTTTTGGGGGTTTTCATTGTCGCGTTTCGTTTCTTCCTTTGAGTTTTTCTTTTTTTTTCTTTTTTATTTTTAACTTTCGGTACATGGGTGTAACGCGTTTGCAAATGGTGCGATTGTTTTGTGATTTGATGTATGGTTCTCCCACGGTTAGCGAATCAGTAAGACCTGCAGCAGGTTGATCTCCAACTCCCGCGAGAGTATTGATTATAAACTGTGTTGGCAGGGCGAGCGTTCCCGGCATTTAATTTCAAACTCGCTACTGTTCTGCTCTTGAATGTTTTTAAAACATTTTTCCTGCGTTTTTTTTCCCCATCCTAGAAATTGAGCGAAACGGATTTGGAGTCGTTACAACGTTGCGTGTTGAGCAACGGAGCGGATCTAGCGCCCTGTATTTTCCTGGATCCCGCCCCCTTTCTTGCCGCCAGAGCCGAAGATCCGCCCCTTGCCCCTACGCCGCTCGCTCCCCACCTGTTGGCGTGCCGGACGTGGCGATGGCCGGATTTGGAAGCCGAAGCTCAACTCAGGCATCTGCACAGCCTCTGTCCAGGCCAAGACGCCAGTGGGCGTGTCTGCTGCAATCCACATCACTGGAGCAGGCGCTGCTTGCCAGGTAAGCCCAGCTTGTCACGCAAGGCAGCCATTCATCTTCAAGTGTCTCAAGTTTACCGATCCTTTTGTACTCAGACCGGAAGCAACGGACAATCCAATGTTTCCGAGCATTGTGTTACCAATTGTCCGTTAAACAGAGACTGTCAGGATACAGACTGTGGTAGTGGAGAGTATGGATGCTCCAAATCGATGCACTGAATGGAAAATCGGATAAGGGAGGTAATCGAAACAAAAGTGGAAGCGGGGGGCGTTTAGTATCGGGCTAGAGAGGTAAACAGATAACGAGGTATTTCTGGAGCGTAACAGTCACATCTTTGTAAGGGACTATAGCAGTCTGATATAAAGGACCTACTCGTGGGTAGTCCGTTGAATTGAAGCTTACTCATTAAAGCTCCTTAAACCTTGTCTGGTGGAACCTGTATTGTCCGATAAATGTCTTTTCTTTTGCATACCGTCTGCATGGAGGATATTAATACGCCTATTGAATTACTTCTCTTATCGATAGTATGTATGTAACGCTGTAGGAGTGTACTATACAACGAACTCTTCTCTAAATTGATATTCCCTTCACTGGAAACCTCATAGTTATATCGACATTTACCTTATTTATATGTTGTATTATTTTTAGATATTGCGTTTATTTATAATTATATATATATTGATTGTGATATAGAGATTATTATTATATACAGTTTGCCTCTATTATCCGATCTTAACTTAACACAATGGGGGGGCTTGAGAATTCCATCTATAAACCGATATTTTCTTACCTGGCTTGACTCATACACTATAAGTATTGTGCGTCCAAAGCTTTACTTCCATAATCCGATACGATGAAATAGCTTTATCGATTTAAAGAGGTATAGTCGTACTGCCCGAACCTGCCGTTTCTGCATATCTTGTTAAGCCCCCCCCCCCCTGTCACCCGTATCGATTACTTCAATTATCTGCTCATGTTTGTTTCCACCTCATGCATCGATTTAGGGAGGTCACACGGTGCTAAGCCGCCAGCGAATTTTTTCAAAAATTAATTGATGTTTTCTTCATTAGTTAATGACTACCGCTCATTATCATGATTATTACGGATTCCTTTGAAGCTTCTGTTTCAGTTTGTGGGGGGGGGGCTCTTTCCCCTCCTTTTCCTTTCGTTTGCGCGTTCCTTTCTCCTTTTCCACATTCACACACTCGTGCATGCATACATACATATGTACACACTTGCCATCCCTCCTTTTTCACCTTGTATCCCCCGCCTGGCTGTCCGAAAGCACACGGTGGGTGGGCATGACGTCACGGATCAGCCAGACTGGCGCCGGACAAGGCCAAAAATCCTCCTGCCCCGCCCACCTTGCCCCCTTCTTCTCGTTTTTCTTACCTCTTGTCTTTTGGGGGTCTGTTTTTGAAAAAGAGAATGTGCCAAAAGAGAAAGAGAAGGCTAGAGAAAAAAGAACGAAAAAATAAAAAGTAAAATATGCTTTGAAAGATCCCCTGATCTCCATTTGGTTAATGAAACCTAATTTTCTTTTTTTTTACCCTTTTTCTTCCTTTGAGAAAAAATGCAATAAAAATGTTTGGGTGTTGTTGTGTCTTTTGGATAGAATCCCCGCCCCCGGCCTACAGTCGGTTGCCCCTACCTCTTGCTGCGAATTGTTGCTACCCGCCGTCAATGTTAGGTAACGTGAAAGCCAAGAAAACAGATCTCCGACATATTTACACGAAAACGAAAGAGTCCCAGAAACTCATGACTGTTATTAGGTGTGGAAAATGTGTGTCGGAGTACGACGCCGCCGCCACCCGAATCCCAAGAAACCCACGGATCCCTGCCGTTGGGCTCCACAGGCGCAGGTAAAAACCGGACGATGAAAGAATTTGACAATTTAGACACCGTCAGAAAAAAACGTTAAAAAAGTACCTAAAATCCTTATTTTCCTCCTGAGAACAATAAAAGCACTACCAGCTTCGATCGACGATAAGTTTTCGGTAACAAAAAAGGCAGGTTAAGCCCTGACTTGCGAAAGAAGCTAAAAAAAGGTTTCCTTTCTTTTACGTGGCATTTACTTGTCCATTGATCAAACTGTAACAGTTAACGAATGTTTATATTTACCCATAAATATTATTTTTGATTTTTTAAAGAAAAGAAAAAGGAAAACTATATATTAAATTCATAAAATAGATGTACACTTTTTCTGGAAATATTTTTATCTCCTGTATCTGCCTCCGCAAATCTCACGCAAAATGATCGGAAATGTTTTTATATATATCTTTAAAAAGTGAAAAATGTGAGACATTAAAACTTAACTGTCGAAAATGTTTTGAAACAATGTGACGATATGCCTTGAAATCTTCAGAAACTTTCCGTACCATTCGCTGAAAATTAATTTCCCAAGAAGTTGGTATACAATATCCTTAAGGAACTTCTTAATATTAGTTAATCCAAACAAGCTATTCTTACAAATTTTGACACGCAACTAAAGAAACTTATAACTAAGCAAATAACTTCTTGATATTGAGTAACCTATAATAAAGCGTATTATTAGACATTCTGTCGCATTACTTAGCAAATAATCGTAGAACTAAATACATAACTTCTCAGTATTATTTAGCCTAAAAAAATTAAACAGCTTTTTTAGCGAATGGTAGAACTGAGAAATTCTAGTGGGTAAAATCGGAGGGGGAAAAACCCACGAAAACGATGACTAGTTTGGGGAAATAGAGTATCGCAAGTCGAGACATTGGGACGAGGAATCAGTGATAAAAGGTAGGAGAAAGAAGAACAAAAGAAGTAGGGTCATTAAAGAACTTGCATGCTAATGAAACAGAAAGTTGAGAGACGTCTTAAAAGCGCCCCCTCACCCCCCGCCTTATTACCTGTCTCCTCTGCCATTTTTTTCCCTTTTTTCATGTAGTGGGGCAATCATTATTTTCCTTGCGCCATTACCCAAAGGTAAATAATGATTGGCTTTTTTATTTTTCCTTTTTCTTTCCATTTTTTGCTTCTCTACCTTTCGTGTAAAGGGGCGACGTCCGGTTGCCTGTGTAAAACAAAAGGTTTGATAAAACTAAGAAAGACAGAGGAAGGAGAAGCAAAAGAAGGTGACGGTGGAATGCGGGCCTGGCCCCTATTTGCATATTTTAGCCCCAGGCTTGAACCATGTTATATTCCGGTACCCTGACCATGGGTTTGTCTTTTGAGGGCTGGTTGGGGAGGGGGGGGGATGTTGAATGTGTGTGTGCATACCGATAAATACGTTAAAACAAAAAGGATGAATGGGAAGGTCCCACCTAAGATGGAGGGGGGTAAGGGGCGCTGAAATGAAAATGGTGAAGGAAACGTGAAGCAAAAGCGGAGAATCATAATCGAAAGAGGAGAATAATAAGAAGCAAACGAGACGACGGAAAGGAAACCATAAAAAAGAAAGTTATGGCAAAAGAAACGACAAGGGTTTGGACCACGCCTATTAAGAGATGATCCCTGGACAGTTTTGACTGGCGCCCGACGCCGATTTTATTTTTGCGAAAGGAGAGGGGAGAAAAAATGACTTTTCTTTTAGATTGTCTTTTTTTTTGGGGGGGGGGGGAGGGTTGGGAAGAAGGGAGTTGAAAAGTAAGGCAGGGGGGTGGAGCGTTTGATCCCACATTGGTTCCTCAAAATAAACCGTTGTGGCTGTGGAGTTGTTCAGAGCAGACATGATCTCGATAATTTTTTGTTAGTTTTTTTTGGCAGCGGAAGCTGCCAAAAAAGAGAACATTCCGCCAGACTCGTTTTACTAAATAATGCACTTTTTTCTTTTCTTTGTTGGGGGTTATGATTTAGACGGCGTCCGAGTCAGACCCTGGGCCACGCTAGCATATTGGGAAGGGCGCAAACGAGTAGGAAGATTGCTGCCCGTCAACACGCCCGCCGTGGCTGTGTTTGCCTCGAAAGGTGCAGGGCCACCGCAGCCTGGCAGTCAAGCCCTGGGGTTGTGTTTAGCCACGTTGACCCAAGCCACGCCGCCGGAGTCGGAACACGTCCGGAGAACGCGCGACAAGATCGGTTTAGGTAAGTTTGTCTGAAGCGGTGACTACGAAAAAACAATTTTGCCTTGCAATGTTCTCTAATGGCTTAAACAATGCGCATATGGAATTTTTGTGCCAGGGGAGAGAAACTGTTACTGTGCAATGCTCTTTTTTTTCTCCTACTAAATTTACTTTACTGCTCAGTTTCTCGGACTACTTGATTTTTTTGTTTACCCCAGCCAACGGCACGCCACGGGCTAATAATGAAATTTTCTATGGCGAAAGCCTTGCAGCAGGTCGCGTAACGTTCGAAAGAGGATGGAGTGGGGAAACTGCGCGCGCAACTGCCGTGGTATTAGAATAGGGACTCACGTGGGGATGAGGTCTTGTTTTAATTTTAGTTTTTAAATACTGTACTGCACAGTACTCGTCCATACGAAGCAGTCGGATCGTTCCTGTTCCCAAATACTCCGAGGCTAGACAATAATGAATGGGCTTGTTGTGGGGTTAAAGAATATTCGCGTGGGAATGGTATGGGACAGCGTTGATGCAAATGACGGGGAGTTAGGCATCAGACCTCTGCAACGTTGAAAGTTCTTGCCGCAAGAGCCTTACTGAAAGTTGCGGAAAGGTGGAATGCGACGCCGTGTAGTTGGCAAACGGTTCTACTTTTGCCACACTTCACCGGTACAACAATGAATGTTTCCGTTCCGAAGCCTAGCTGTGGGTATTAGTGAGAATATTAGAGGAATATTAGTGAGAAGATGACGTAGGACACAGATTTACGTGAGTGTCGTGTAGTTAGCAAAGCGCCGTTCGTGGAGGTTGTTTTTATAGGCGATTATTACTAGCCTTTTTGTTGACTGGAGACAATTAGTTATGATTAGTTTATACAGCCTCTGTCAGCCTGTCAGCTGTCGGTCCGATGGGGACGAGGCATGCTCAGTATTGGAAAGATTGCTAGAGCTTCTGCTGCAAGGCCTACTACTTCCACCAATCAAAAACGGAGATAGACAGGGCCAGCTTAAATTTGAGGTGTGATTTTCAACATTTACTTGATTCAGAATACGAAACTTTTTTCCAAGTGAATTCGACTTTCTTTTTACATAGTCTGGAAAACAAACGAGTGTATTTAAAAAAGTATAGGCAATTGTACTACCAGTGGCGTATCCAGGATTTCATTTCGGGGGGGGGGGTCTTCATGTGCAATTTTTTTGAACACTTGGTCATTTCCCTATATTCCCCATTATAAAATAAAAATTTGTGTGTGGGGGGGGGGGCAGACCCTGTGTACTACTCAAGTTGTCAAAGTCCCAAAAGTGCAACATGGGGCCTGAGCTTAGGTCTGCTAAACCACAAATCTCGTGCGGTTTGTGATTTTCTGGCGAATTTTTAGGCGTTACTGTATTAGAAAGTCGTAAAATCGTATTTTCTTAGCCATCGAACCCTCTCAACGCTGTTCAGTTAGACGAGAAGTGCTCCTATTGATAAATGTTATTTCTGATAATGATAGATTAATCCCAAATTGATCTTCACTTTGGTGGATAAATGGGCCTGAAATAAAAAACAAGATTAAAAATATAATTCTAAAAGGTTCCAGATTTGAAATATTTGTACAGTGGAAACCGGTTATAACGAAATCGAAGGGACCGAGAATATTTTTCGTTATAACCGAAGCATGCCAAAAAAACTTAAAGTCGCAATAACCTAGACAGTATTCAAGTTTACGCCGATACACTGGCAGTCTATTCCGTTATAAATAATAAAGTTTGGATTTCCGTTCACTAATATTAACATTTACCAATACATTTTCATAAAATGAAAAAAAAATCTTTAAAAAAATCTGAAACTTTTTAGTGTCCTTTTTATTACAATGTTATTGACATATTCTTCTATGTCGCCAAGCTTCTTTCTGCGCTTCTTCTCCGCTCTGACTTTTCCGCCATTGCACCGGTAGAAAGAGAACTTACTACTAATGGGGCAAGGAAGACAAAAACTTGAACACTGTATAAGGTAGGGGCTCAGCTAGCCCTCTAAAAGCATTTTCATCGGTTGTCCGCCTTAGTGGGGGACGCTTGGTCAAAGAGTAAGAGTTGGCAAGAAGGAGAGCGGAGTTTATGCCGAGTTTGTTTTTTTATTAATACGGAGAGGGTAATCCGAGACTTTCAAGCAGAAGAAGTTGCTTTGTCGGTTCGAAGACCGAAGGTCTTTTCGTTATAACCGATATTTTGTTTCGTTATAACCGAAGGAAAACGTATGTAAAGAGATAGGATTTTGTCGGGACCGACATGTTATTTCGTTATAAACGATATTTCGTCTTAACCGTTTTCGTTATAACCGGTTTCCACTGTATATACTTTATATGCCGAGTTTTCTTTTTTTATGCGGAGAGAGTAACCCGAGACTTTCAAGCAGAAAAAAGTTGCTTTGCCGGCCTTCGAAGACCGAAGATCTTTTCGTTATAACCGATATTTTGTTTCGTTATAACCGAAGGAAAACGTGTGTAAAGAGATAGGATTTTGTCGGGACCGACATTTTATTTCGTTATAAACGATATTTCGTCTTAACCGTTTTCGTTATAACCGGTTTCCACTGTATAACATTGTAGTTTCACGTTATTCTGAAACGTGGAGGTGGAAATGTATCGTGTAGTGAATTCAGATGCTAAATGTCAGAATCCACCGATTTTTTGAATCCTTACTTTATCATTGCTTTTTATTGAAAATTTTCACTTTTGTTCAAAAATAAGTGTAAAAAAAATAATTTTGTAAAAATTTTGAAATTGTTATTAAAACCTTGGTTTATCTTTCCAGGAGCGTTGTTGGAAAAAGTGGGAGGCGAAGTGTGGCTTTACAACCGTTCGGATTGGCCGATCTTTGTCCATTCGCCCACTTTGGATCCGCCGCCGGCCACGCCCACTGCCCGGACGCTGGTAGTGTACAAAGTCCCACCCGGGTACGCCCTTCGTATTCACGACGAAGACCGGGCACTACTAAACCAACAACTAGCGCGACGAGGGCGGGCGTGGGATTTTGCTTCCGAAGAATCCACAACCACCAGCGCCACCGTTCCGGTCACCAACGGCAAAGCAGCACCGTCCTATTTCTCCGCCGTGTCACCGCAACTACCAGGCACCGCCACCTCCCAAGGGTACGGGGCGTGTTCGGCCCAGGAGTGGACCGAATTCAGTGATGGACCGTATGACCCTAACGCGGTCCGCATTAGTTTCGCGAAAGGTTGGGGACCCAAGTACTCGCGCCAGTTTATCACGTCTTGCCCTTGTTGGCTGGAAGTTTTGTTGGCTATGCCTTGTCGGTGACGTAGACCTTAACGTTCTAGGAAAACTATCTAGAACTGCGCGAAGGAGGTTTGGGAAAGAAGAAATTAAAAGGAAAAAAAAACTTGCGCAAGTGCGAAAACGTGGCAGCCCAAAAAAATCGCATTGTTTCCTTTCGCAGCAAGTGTGTCCCGACTTCTCAGTCATTACTTCTACCATAAACTCCCAAGTTTTGGGGGTGAAAATCACTTAAGAAATGAAGGAACGGGACGAAAAATTTGTGCTCGGGAAAAAGAAAAACATTTCTTTCCGCAACGACTTCCAAAATAGCGAATTTCTGGCCATTTTTATTTATTGACACACATTATGGAGAAGGTTTTGTTGGTCTCCTAGCTTTTTTCGAAAAAAGGTGTAAAGGAGGCAAAATCTTTCTATTTTGGGAACGTACAAGGGAAGCAAGCCCAAGGCTATAGTGAGAAAATTTGGAAAACTAGCTGTAAAGTTGAGAAATAGCGAATGGAGTCGCTAAAAACAGAAATTTTACTTTGTACAGTGTTGTTAAATGGACAATTTACCTCAGGACGATGCCAGTGGTTTTACTTATATTCCTCCCTTTGATTTTGCCCCCTGAAAAAGGGGAGGGATTAAGAGCGAGTGGCTTTTGGGTGCGAGTGTATGTGTGTGTGTAAAGAAAAACAAGAGAAAGAGAGAGGAGAACAAAAAGTCTAACACGTTATACTTGAAATTGTAAATGGCAGCGAATCTCTCAGCTAACACTTTGTGGAGCCAGACAAAGAAAAGACAAAGAAGAGCATCTATAAGTATACAATACTCTTCATTTCGGGGGTTGTCCGGAGAAAGGGTGATGAAGAAAGTTTTGTTGGAATGTGAGATGTGTATATTATAAACCAACCGTGAATGGCAGGGAGAGAGAAAAATACGTGTATGCCCAGTGCAGAATTGGAGAAAGAACGTGTTGTGTATTGTATAGTAAAGAAAAAAGCCAAAAAAGAACCTACAGGTGCAACGGATAAATACAGAAAACCAAAATCTGTTATTTGAAAATAGTTTTGTAATTGTACATGTAACGATTCTGTTTTGTTCTTCTATTTATTTACATCGATCTCGTGTTGCACGGTACCATTCTTGTGTTCTTTCCCGTATGCGAGACTCACTTTATGCGCATTGTTCCATTCAAAGCTATGTGTGTCATAACTCAGCTGTTGAGACTCGCTTTGCGCGGTACCAGCACCAGTCTTGGATTGAAGGGAAGTCGGTCTCTAGTTACGCGCATCGGGCAATGGGCTACACTGAGTGTGCTGTATTACATTTCCCAGTTTTTGAGACTCGGCTCACGCGGTATGTTGGTACTAGCAATGAGGTGGCGGTGAGTCGCTTTACGCGGCTTGCACCCTTAACGTATTAGCGAAACCGCTCGGAATACTCGTTGGAGTTTCTGTAATATTAAGCAGTCTTCGCGTGTGGTAAAAACTTTCATTTCGTCCCTTAGATGAGCAAGGAACGTTTCATCTAGAGCTTGCCAGGACTTGATTAACTCGTCTAATGAAGCTTCGATTGCAGGAGTCCATTGTTCGTGACTGACCAAATCGTAAACAGAGCAGAGCACACTTCGGAAAACGGTTTCGTCGTGACGCCGGATTATCGGCTGACCCCATTTCAGTAGAGCAGTGAGCACCTGAAGAAGACAGGACTCAGATGAATGAGGGACTTGTTTTGCATTTTATTCTTTTTACCCGAAAGCTTTCAACGTGCACAGTTCCTAAAGGGTCGTGGGGCGTTTCCAAACAAGCGTCAATGACAGTGAGAATCTTTGGCACCCAGCGGATGGAGACAAGCTGCATAGCAGGGATAATTTGCTGCAAAATGCTTAACAAAAACGTCTTCATGTCATTGCTTTGAGCCGAGTACAAGTCCGAGAGCAGTCGGTCCATGACAATGTCATACGAGGTTACCTACGACGTGTGAATTGTAATAAGATGAGTATTAAAAAATAATAATAATAATATATATTATTATAACTCAGGTATGACTATACATGTGTTTGTTGTTCAGGATGTGGGCAGTTGACCTTGAGGATCGCCAGAAGTGGCGGATAAACATGTTGAAGAAGACGCAGTTCATGCAAACGAGTCAATTTGACAAGAAGGTCCCAAATGACCTCAGACTGATTGCAATGGCGCAATTCTGTAGGCGTCTGCAAAGAAAACAAGTGAAGGGCTTAGTGGTTTCATAAAACGTCTGTGGTCTTTTCTGCATGTTTTTCTTTTAATTACTGCATGATGGATTATGTGGGCTAGACATTGAAGACCTTGAATACGCGTCTCATCTTCAAAGTCGTCGACAATTATTAACGCCGTAGGAAGCACGCAAGCTAGGATGTCGCCAACTCTAGGAAACTGCAATAATGAATCATATTAGGGAAGATAATTATGCATAAGTGAAACAAAAATGTTAAAAATAGATTATAATTACTTTATGAGCTTGCAGGAGCCACGAGTAAGTTTGGACGGCGCCAGGGTTCTTTTTCCAAGTTTCCTTGAGTAACTTGGGGCGTAGACGTTCAAAAGCTAGTTTGCTGAATTGGGAGTGAGTGCGAAGGACTTCTTCAAGACTTGTACACGATAAGAGGTTGCAAATTAGGCCCGAAAGTTGTCGCGACAAAGCCTGGCTTTGGCTAGAAGTCCAGAACTTGGCGGCGGAATGCTCGCCGCACATCAAAAGCAAAGGAATTAACTCCTTGGTTGCATTTGGCGTCAGGGTGACTGACGCTGACTGGTGACTTAAAAGCGGAATAATTACTTGGAAAGCTTCCGAAGCTTTATCAGCGAAGCCTGAGAAATCTTCTGGATTAAGTGGTTGGATGTCAGCGTTTCGCACGCTAGGTACGGAAGTTTTAATTGCAATAGCATAAGCCTGAGATAAATTGGTTAGGAACGTTTCTTGATCCATGTTTATTTACAATTTTTGTTTGAACTTTCAGTTTTCACTTGCAATGATGCAAAGGCATACGCCACCTAGTAAGCGTATGCTCAATTGTTTGCAGCACAGAAGTTTTCAGTCCACAACCAAGTTTGAATTCGGCGCCATTGATGAGAGACTATTGTCGGTTATCGTCGAATAAGCCAATGCTGTTTCAACCAGTGCCGTCTTGTTAGCTGGGCAAGTCCTGAGTCGTTAGCTCAGGACTTGCCCAGCTAACGAGACCGCACTGGTTGAAACAGTATTGGCTTATTCGACGCTTGTAGCGCTTGTGTCAGCGTGATTTATATATAAGTCTTCACATTTTTGTGTAAGGGCCACTTGGGCGAGCGGTCTAACGGGTAACGCCGAGATCGTGAGGTCGAAAGTTCGATCCCGACTGCGGCCTGGTTATTTTGTATGAAAAAAAATCCAGTCCCTCCTGGGTACAGTACAGTACTCGGCAAAAAAACGGGCCAAACAAACCGCCCTATGCTAACGTCCCACGCCACTGGGGGGAAGAAGCCTTGTGGGTCAAAAACGTTCGAAAGACGAAAAAGTGGGACATCGCTCGCACAACTGCCGTGGCGGTAGCATAGGGCAGTTTGTTTGGCCCGTTTTTTTTGCCGAGTACTGTATTGTACAATGCTACTACCTAACTGACCAAAAGCCTTGGGACTTGGATAAAAAATTCCTTTGTTTTCTTATCCCGGGCTAAGGAAAAAAAGGAGTTTTTGGACCACATAGCCAAGATTTTTTGAAAGTGGGACCCAGCAGTTGGACAGTTTCATTTGCAAAAGGTTTTGAATCGTCCCTGCGAATATGTCATACTGGGAGAAAAGAAAGTGGGACAGCCCGACGTATTGAATTTTCATAAGCCGAAGCAAGCACAGTTAGTCCGGCTAAGTTGCAGAGACAGGCGTATGCTCCCCGACGGCTCGCTACACCCATCTTTTGTAATGATTGTAATTACCATCCGTCTTCTGGAGAAACTTCATCTTGTCAATATACGCATAAACCAATGTATACTAGCAACCAAGATACATTAATGCTCCAGAAATTACAGCGTATTTCAAGGGCGGTAATTCTCAATGAAACGAAATCGCACGTCTCGGTAAGGAATTTGGAGCGAATCAATAAAAGTGTGCGAAAAACATTCCGGACATATCACCAATATACAACTGATACATATTCTTCCAATTTTTAATCAAGAAAAGCCCTAAAAAACATTATTATAAAAATATCCTTTTCCGTAGATGAAAGCTTCTCATGGTATAATGTGTCTATTGCGTACATTGCGCGTATAATTTTATTATGAGGTTAGTTTGATGAAAATTTTTCTGAACAGATCAATTACTACGCGTCGCACATTAAACATCACATGAGTAAAAAAATCAATACCAAAATTCTGTGTGCTATAAAGATGTAGTCTACGCAGGCCCGTATCCAGGATTTTGGTTCGGGGGGGGGGGGTACAGCCTGTACCACACCAAAATTCTGGTGGGTGGGTAGTAGTTGGTTAAATTTAATTAAAATCTTTGTAACGCAAATAAAAGAAGACAGTAACACTATGTTTCTAACATAACATACAATCTAATTACTGTGACTTCAATATATGTGAAAAACATAATATAACAGTATTGATATCACATCTACGTTTAGCCTGCCCCTGTAACAAGTCTGTGTCCACCGTGCGAAGCGAAAGTTCGTTCAGTTTCATCAAAGTTGCAATGTTTTTGGGGTGTTTCCCACCGCTACTAGAGGAGGGATGGGACAGTTCATACGTAGGACAAACCGTACAAAAATCATTACTAATGAACTACGAAAGTTTCGGTTCTGAAAAAAATTGCACACTTAGTGAATACGATGAAGCTCACATGGGAAAATTTTTGCCGAAAAATGTTAAACCGTTTTTGAAAAAATAAATAAAAACTAAATTTTAGGCACTTCTTGTGAGAAAGGGGTCCTGTTCATTTCGTTGTACCACTCATAATATGTATCTAAAAATAAAGTAAAAATTCCTTTTATGTAGCTGACAAGTTTGTTTTAAAATCGATGTCCTGATTTTGTACGAGATTTTACACTCCAAAGTGATGCTTTAGTACGCTTCGAACCACAGAGTATACAGAGGGAGTGTGCCTGTATGAAGAAGCGTGAGCAGGTAAATTTTGAAAAGGAGGAGCTATTAGAAGCGGAACAAATGCATGGAGTGGACAAACTTCTGATTGGTTTTCAGTCACGTGGTCAATCGAAGTCGTTCAAGATTGTTATCGTTCTTGTAACACAGGGCTGTCCAACTGGCGGCCCTGGGGCCGCATCCGGCCCCCGGGAAGCTCTGGTCCGGCCCCCGACACCTTCGGTAAAAGTATTTGAAAAGTAACGCAGTCACAAGACTTCGGTGTATAGTCTTGTGAAAATTGTAGCGAAGGAATAAAATAACTTTTTGTCATTGCAGAAAATGCGAAGTTATTCAAAATATAAACAGTATGCTTATAAACAGTATAGCTT
>JAHZNP010000415.1:0-63105 GCA_020615345.1 Triops cancriformis | reverse complement strand
CTTCCTGCTTTCGCTAATCTCTCGTGTTGACGGTCGAGCCTCTCGTTTTTTCCGGGTTCATGCGAGTCTAGTCGAGTCCGAGTCCGGTCTTACCCGAGTCGAGTCGAGTCTGAGTCCGGTCACTCCGAGTCGAGTCGAGTCTGAGTCGGTCTCATCCGAGTCGAGTCGAGTCCGAGTCGGGTCTCATCCGAGTCGAGTCTGAGCTCGACTCCACTCGACTCAAGTCGAGTCTTTTGCCAGCACTATTACACAGTATGATAACAGGGGTATCTTCCAATGTTAAGGTTTTGGCCCATGTTTTCTCTGTCCCTGGAGTACATTCAGGTAAAAGGACAGACTAGCAAAGGGTATATTCGCCAACCTACCTGAGCCGTTCAGAAAACGTCACGACAGTTTACAAACGGTCAGGGGAGTAAAGGCGTAAGTCCACGGTGGAAGTTTTTTCCGAAAGTTGAAAGGAAGAAATTAGTAAGTAATTAGGCAATTTAGTAACAGGAGCATTAAGAAGCGTTTTACAGAGGGACCGATCACTAAGCTGGAGCTGTTGATAATTTTGAAGCTCCAGAGGGAGCATTTTTGCCTTCCCAAAGGAAACCTTCCTTCCAACTTTCGGAAAAAACTTCCACCGTGGACTTACGCCTTAAGGGAAAGGTCAGGGAAGAAAGGTGGCCCTTTTTGGGTATATTGTGTTACCTTTGTTAACCCTTTTTCTACTAGATTAGGAACGCCGTCCTTACCAGGGCGATGAATAAGTCTGTGAATGCATACCTCCTATCTTCGTGGGTCCCCTGCACATCCTCTTGGGACCAAAAAAAGTCCGTCCAAAACCTTAGCATTGGGAGATACCCCTGTTATCCTACTGTATAAGCCGTATACTGTGGCAAAGATGCTGGACGACTGGCGAAATAACGTCAATCGTGATAATCAGGGCCGTACCCAGGATTTTGGTTCGGGGGGGGGGGGGGGGGGGGGGTAGTACGCAATTTTTTTGGACATTTGCTCATTCTCCTATGTTCACCATTTTTGTAAAAAAATGCGGGGGGTAACCCCCTACCCCCCTCCCTGGGTACAAACTAGAAGAAACGGTGTGAAACGTAAAATAATAATTATAGTATATTTAATACGCTCAAATAAATATATATCTTTCTTTTTATTCTCTCTCAATTTGAGCTGTTAGAAAAAGGCGCCTCGGAAAACCTCAAAGACCCTGTAACTGCATACTGGCTGGTAGGGCCGGGGACCATGAAGTAAAGCGAGTTTGATTGTAAATACCGATGTCCTATTTAGCACTGTTATAATCAGTTAATGGAACAATAATAAATAATAAACGAGTTTAAGGATATTAAAAGTTTTGGAATAACCGGTAGCCAACCGCCTTTAGACTTTGAATTTGGCAACAATTGCTTATTGGTTTATAAAAGTAATTTGACAAGTTTTTCTTACATTGCCAGGTTGGGGGAAAACTATAAAAGATTGACCTCACGACGCGTGTACGATCTGTGTATTTAAAATTTTAATGACTGAAATAGGGAATTCTTATGTGTGTGGCTATGCATTCGGAGCAATTGCAAGTTGTCTTCCTGATCTGGACCAAATTTATTGCTACATCGTTACTGTTCACTCTGAGTAATGCACTTTTAGGATGTTATTTTAGTTACTTTTATTATTGTTTGATTGATCTATCGGTATTCGGTGTCGGTATTGATTGATCTATCGATGTCTTTACGTGTACGAATCTGGGAATAGTTTTTTTTCGTATCAGTATTTGATCGGATCGACTAAAGTTAATAAATGGTCCAAAGTGATCAAGGCCAAAAAAGATCCGGAAAACTGATTTTCAAGGAAAAGAAATAAAAAATCACCCGATTTACCATTCAGAGTTTATTTTTCGGCCCGTTCTCCCATTTTCGCTAAATGCTACTTGGTACTTGAGTCTTGTAGCATGTTTAAGGCACGAGGATTTTGTAAACCTTCACTGAGTAAAAGAAGATCTAGGATATTCACTGTGGTAAACCGTGGCTAGGTTCTGTGCAATGTCTTCAGTAAGCTTTTAATGAAATTGCTTAATTAAGAATAGCTGGATTAAGGGTGTTCTGTATCCTGGACCGAAGGAGGGGTGGGGAAGGGTGCATTTTAGCATAATGAGAGTCTTGTATATCAAGTCGCAGCAGTTTAGGGCAGACAAGCAATAAGTCGAGTTGTAAAAAGGGGAGAGCAACTGCGGGAAAGAAAGTAAAAGAAAAAAAATGAAGAAAAAGGTTGGCTATAGAAGAGACTGGAACATGTTACCCAAAGCCATTCCCTCAGTTTCGAGGAGGGTTTCGCCTGGGGCGTGCTTGGCTTAATGAGAATGTCTTCCGCGTCAGATCGCTCCGGGTGCGAGCATGCCAGAATTATTTTATTGTGCGAGCGTGTAAATTGCAAAGTCCGCGACGTGGGATGGAAATCGAATGCGAGGACCGGGGGAAAATTTTTAAGGGTGGCCCAACGAACAAAAAGGGTAAATGGGGAGTTTTAGGGGGTAGGAGGGGGGTGGAATAAGATTAATTGATATTTACATGGTACCAGCGTGTCCTGGGGGCGTTTTAGTGGGTCAACTCTTAGAAACTGTGAATTATTAGTTGTGATACATGATGGAAGAAAATAGATATAAAAGATTAGTAGTAAAAGTGGGAGGGTTCGCCAAGTCTGAGAGGACGTTACATCTGGGGAGTGAAAAGGCACCCTGGGGACCATTTCATTTGTAGGATGGAACATGAATTGCACTCGGGTGAGGCCCGGAGGCGGAAAGCGTCAAATTAAACTGCGGAAGGCTAAGCTAGGATTCATTTAAGTGAGTTGAAAAAACGCGAAAGGTGGAGTTGCTGATGTTACTGCCGCCATATTTCTTCGTTACGGCCTTTTTTTTTGGGGGGGGAGGGTAAGTTCAGTGGCTAAGTGTGAATTCATGAGTTTTTTCGTTATTGAGACTTGCTAGTTTCGACAAGAGGTGGGATTCTACTTCCAGGTGAAGCCACGCCCACTGCGAGGTCCTAGGGTGTTTTCACACTTGTGACATAAGTGCATGTTGATATAATGGGTATACATGAAGGTGAATGAAGAGACAATGAACTTAAGAGAAATACGAGGGAATAATGGGAACAGCGAGCCGATTCCAGGAAGGAAATGTAGCTGCAGAATACATAGAAAGGGGCGTAGCCGGTGGGGAGATGAAACATAGCCTTGTCACCCATGTCAGCTTGAATGAATGTTACCAAGCGAAAATGAGACTCGAATACCATTGTCTAATACCAAGAAGTGTGCTGGGAGAGAGAACTCTATGGTAAAGATTGGAAACTGACTATTTTGTAGAAAAATGATGTTTGAAGTCACCACGACCTGGGATTGTGATTGGCATAATGGCATTGTGGTTAAGAAAGTATAGATGTGTGTTATTTTGAAGTTGTTCAGTGTTACTCGTTGAGGTTTGTTACTTTTAACTAGGAGTCAAAATCCGAAAGAAATCCGAAGAAACCCAGTAAGTTTGTATTAAAATTGTATTGCGGCTTAAGACTCCAGAAATTAGTGGAAAGAATTACACATGTTGGACAAAAGGTAGCTTTACATGAAACAAAAATCTGGAGAATACGCATAACCTCTCGAGATATTTTTCTCATTACATCCAGAATTCCTAAAATGTGTTGAACCCCTCAAAATTACCAGTGAGGGTTTTCAAAATATCTCGGGAGAGATTGCAGATTTTATTATCTATAACTTTGTGTTACGGTTCTTCGAAAAAATGTGTTACGGATTCTCCGAAAACGTTCATGCCAATTTCTAATAGAACTTACCCGTTAAGAGAAAATAGTATAAAGTGGTTTCATTCTGATTCTTTACTACGAAACTATTTCAATCTAATATTTGGAAATTTGAATCTTTTGCGTCGTTTACTATAAACGGGATCTTTGAAGCCCAGAAACACAATATAGGTCGAGTAGTATCGCAGTTGGTAAACTTTTGAAGTCAATTCCGAGCTAAAATAAATTAAATTTATTTGAAGGAATAAAGCCACATTGAATTGAGTTTCGCCCAGCTTTTCCATGAACATAAGCTTAATTTGCAACACGTTTTGTCGTCAGTGTGAAGGGGCCCTTAGAGGCTTTGGGAGGTCTTGAAGGTTGAATACCTCAAAGGGTTGCTAGGTTTGCTTTGGGTATTGTAGGGATCAGTACCTTTGACGAGTAAATACAGCGAAGAAAGGTTCCGATCGACAGTAATCTCTCTTTTACTCTGCAAATCCTTGAAGGAATCGCAGAAATAGGGATGGCGCAGGGGGAGCGGTACATAATGAAGCAAGCCGGGGTACTTTGAAAAGCGAAAGCGGTTGTATGGTCAGAAATGGCATACAAAAGGGGGAAATGCTTGTTATACGCCGTTTTTGATGGCGTCTTGAAACGCCTTTTGTCGACTTTTCGAAGATCCGTTATTGACTTGTCTCTTGGTCCCTTCCAAGCGGTCCAAGGAGCCAGTACTGAGAGCTACTACTATATATTACGAGCTAGACCAACGCAAGATTTCTTTTATTTCTTCGCTAGACTTGGGGGGAGGCTTACCACGCTTTATTTTACCCACCTAAAGGACAGTATAACCCCGGCCAGCAATGACCGGGCTTTGGCGCGTACTTTCTTTGACTTGTCTTCCTCCCTGCGGTGCGTGTTAATAAATCATGGGCTGGGACGGTTTTTCTTGTTTAGCGTGACAGTTTACGGCAGCAATTTCTCGGATCTTGGGAAAGAGAGAGCTAAAAGGGGAGAAGACAAAGTTATAAGACTGGCGGCAGATGATTTTCAAATGAGATGCAAAAAGGTTGGTGGCGTGAGGAAAATGGGAGCCAAAGCCCCGGCTGATGTTGCTGTATTTCTTGGGAGGGACAGATACCCACATTGCTGCGGGCCCAACCGCGTTTTCTCACCAACGAGTCAACACGAAGAGCTGACAATCTTTTTCTGGTTCTCCTTCTCCCTTAAACTCCCGGACGTGCCACGATAATAGATTCAGACTGATTATCTTTTATAAAGAGAACGCTTTTTACCTTCTCCAAGCACACGGTTACCTTCCCAAGCTAAACCAGGTGGCACTTTGGTTTTAGTGTGACATTTCATTGAAACGAACAGTGGAAATTAAAGAGATTTCTTTTGGGAATTGCTAGTAGGCTGTAATCGTTTTAATTTTCTTAAGAAATGAGTTAGAAGTTTATTATAGAATGAAAACCAGATTAATTGCATAACCTTCTGACCTTTGTTTTGGGATTTTTTGTTTTAATTAGAGCTTAGAAATTAGCGCCAACGTGTCTCGATGCGCTTTGGTCAAAACAAGTTTAAAGGGCAATGAACACCAAAAAACGACTTTATCTTAGAAACAAGAGCGAAAAATCTAGTTTCCGGATATGTGTGTCTTTTCCTCAGGCGCGAAATAATACGAAGATATTTAGGAAATAAGAAATCTGAAATTCAAGTTTTCCCGCCAGTGACGTCACGCTTCTCATGGGCGGGAAAGGGCTAAAACTTTGGAAATAAATATGTCCAGAACGGCTGGTCAGCAAAGATCGAAACAAAATTCTTTATTCTTAGAATAATGTGTATCATAATAACCCATCAAAATCTCTATATGCATTTTTCGTATCCATTGCCCTTTAACAAAAATAAGTAAATAAAGGGAGCGATAAAAACTAGATCCGGAATCGACAAGATCTAAGATTTGGTCTAAGGACAAAACTCGTTAAATAAATCGATATACAATTACAGGTTAACCAATACCGGCGACTACAATACCGAATGAAAGCGAATCAGGAAGTTCTACACTAGGCTGATGAGATCGAGTGATTTGAGAGAAACTCGATCCGATCCTAGCAAAGTTTCGAGGTAGTGTCGATTCGATCAAATCTTCTCGAAAAGATCCGGAACACTGCCCGGAGCAGGGACCGAGTGTGTCCGTTAAAGCGGATTACTATTGTAGCCGAACTTGGCCATGAAGACACGACAGAAACTGTGAAAAATTGAAAGAAGATATTGTTTTTATGCAGCGTTATCAAGGGAAAAACTGTCTCTTACCTTTTGGGAAAACAATTGTTTCGGACGGTTAAAAAAAATTCCGCACAGAGGGAAATTATGAACGAAGTGAGTAATCTAAGAAGTTAAAAATGTAATAATTTGTAGAAGGTTCGACGGAAGTAACGAGTCAAAGATTAGGCGGACGGAAGTATAATAACAGCCGAATTATTCCGAATACAGATGCTGTCACTAGACGGAACGAAAATGCTATTCAAGAGTTCAAATGTCATGTCATTTCTCCAATGCTTCTAGCAGTACACTGACATTCTAGTTATAGAAAAGCTCGTTCTCCATAACTGGGTAGGAAAGACACGTGTGCCCACTTTCCTCGTCGAAAGCAGCGAAAGTTAAGGAGAAAAGAGGCAAGAATATCACAGGAAGGAAAACGGTAGAAAACGATGCAAAAATCCTTTCCGGACTTCCGCTCGGAACAAGTGTCTTTGACAAAGCGACGTGTAGCGTTCTTTGAAATTTTACAAGTCAGTTTTTAAGTGTAGGAGAGTTTATCTCGGATCGCAACGATTTCGTGACCGTTTATCTTATTCATCGTCGTATAACACGCGTGTTTCTTTCCAAGTGTTAGCAACGCTAGTAAACACGAGTTAATGTACACAGTAAAAGAAATGTGAATTTACAAGTGCAGCAAAAAATATACAAGGACTTGACTGTAGAAATACTTTAAAATTGTTTTCTACAACAAATTCGAGTTTAAAAAATCTTTTTTGTAAGTATTTTTAAAGTGAAGTCCTTACAATTTTTTGCTGCACAACGAATCATTGTAAATTCACAAAATAATTTTTTACAGTAGAGCTCATCTTTGGTCAAGTGGGAAAGTTGAAAGGCTGGACATGAACATTACGTTTGAGCGTTGGGAGCATTTCAGAAAATATCCCGGGGTCTTTCCTCGCGTTGTTTATTATGGCGAATTTATTTAACAACGGAGATGTTGGAAAGGAAGGAGACCCAATTAGGAACTTTGGTATTGTAAAGCTCTGGATACATGAAACCAATAGACTGCGAACCGGACTCTGTTGCCATTAAGCAAGATGGACTGATACAGGATCGTAAGCTCGACATGCAATAGGGTGGATTAGCTTTTGAACGGATATGTATTATAGTTAAGTAGACTTCACTGTACATAGAAATATCCATAGGCTTCAGTCCACGCTTTTCTTCTTTTTTACTTAAAATAAAATAAAATAGACTTTATCAACGTGATAGCTGTTTCGGTTGACATTCCTTTAGGGGAGAAACTTTTTTTAAATAGATAAAATACCATTACAAAAGTCCACGCTTTTTTCTTTTTACGTGAAAAAAAGTGGACTATTAACGAGACAGTTTTTCGGTAAGCGTTGTCCTTTTTTGGGGAAATATAATTTTTTATTTATAAAACTTCGTAAGTTACTACCAGTAGCACGCAGTGTGTAACTTAACTTTACGTGATGTCACAGATTAGATGCCTCGTAGGCTGCAAAGGTCAGTAGCTACATAGGAAGAAATTATATAGAAATCGATTTGAAGTATTTGAGCTCGATATGTGACTTAAAGTTCATTTCAGTTGAGTTGTTATGTCCTTGGGCCGCAGTTTCAGTGCCTGGAATAGAAGCAACTTAAAAGAAACGTAACAGTGTAACTTACTGGCGTATGTTTGGAGGAAATACCAGTAATTCGCATGCACAGTAACTATCTTGGAAAGTTTTCGCACTTTGATGGCAATTGACATGTATTCACTTGCACATCGATGGCTACGTATTTAGTAGCCATCGATGTGCTAAACCGTATTTAACCTTGCTGTGAGACCAGACTGCTTTGACTTTAGTGATCCAGATAACTATTTCTATCGGATCTCAAAATTACATCGATCGTTTGCCAACGATTCTTGATCCCGTCCGATGAAAACAAAAAATGCACAAAAAACGAAATCTCGTTTCGAAAAAGATCCAACATCCGATCTTTCGTTTAAATCGGAAGAAATGGCGATAGAAATGTACCGTATGGACGCGAATATCGATTTGGAAGTGCAAGTCCATTGATATATTCAATTACACGGTAGCGGTTTCATATTGTACATTTAGTAGCCATCGGGAGTTTTCCCAAGAACTCTCGATCCGTTCCTACAAAGTTTTCCTGGTACTGTGGATCATTTTTTTTTAAAGTAGATCACTGATTTGTCGTTGAATTAACCAAGTTTGTCAGATGGATTTCCGTCCAAATATATCGACTTTTAAACAGGTTTTCTAAACGAAATTGAATTTCCCCCACGTGTTTAAATTTTACATTGCGTTTCGGTTGAAGCTGATTTATTGTGAAAACATAACGAAAACGAGTCGAATTTGCGTTTCGTAAGAATGAGCCGAACTGATGCAAGTTGAACGCAGTATCTAACGTCACGAATGACGTCACAGACCCAATATGCGTTGCTCGCCGTAGTTGGCCAAGCATCATCGGCATTACTTAGGCTATACCTCGTTGAAACAAGCGCTTGGGAATCAAAATCCGATTAGCGAGGGTCTCTCGCCAATCCGATTTGACTTTGGCAAGCCTGGTGACCGTTTTTTTCACCCTTTCCCCCGTGTTTTTCTAAAATTCCGTGTGTAAGAGAAAGAAAGCCTGGCTAGTCAAGCACAATCCGTTTAAAAAGTAGCAACCCCTTCTCGTTTTCCACTTCTTTCTTAAGAGGATCCCAGGTTATGGTTCAAAGTGAGGTTTCCTCATCTGCTTGGCAAGATTAAACTTTTTGTTTGGCATTTGACTCCAATTTTAACGTCAGCCTGGTATTCCCCCCTCCCATTGGTGACGCAAACACGCGAGGAGTTTCTATTAGAACAGGACCGGCCAAAAGGTATACATATATATATATGTGTGTGTATGATATCGATTTCCCATGTTGCTCTCAAACCCCTCCCGTGTGTTGCCCCCATCGCCTTTGCGTCCCTTGTATATCTAACGCTATCACAGATGGGATCGCATTATTATTGATATGTGTACCCAAGTTTGTGGCTTCCAGCTCCCGGTGGTCACTTGTATCTATTTTTCTTTTGCCTCCTGCCAGTATTTCCTCCTTTTTTCTGGTAATAAGTAAAAGCTTTGATCCAGCTGGCCAGTCACTTCATAGCTTTTAGACGGTGAATACTCCTGGACCGGTCCTAAAGAAAAGGAGGAAACTAACTCAATAAGATAAAGAAATAAAATTAAGGGAATAAAATAAAAGTAAATCAATAAAATAAAGCAGAGAGGGAGAAAGAAATTAAAGCTACGGTGCACCTACCCGTGGAACAGGGGAGTCATATGTTAAAACGGCGTCAGCGGTTTTGGCAAAACAACGCAGTATTTGATATAGCTGGTTCATCATAGAGTTTTTCTTTAAAAAGTTTTTAGTCAATTTGTCAAAAGCGATCAAGTGAATTTTGTTGGGGAAAAGCATTTTCAGATATCCGGTTTCAAGATAAATTTAAGGACCGTTTTCTTAATTTATTGGCGAAAACAGGGTTCGTATTCGTCGGTTAGTGTCGGATTTATCGCCTAAATAGTTTCTTGAAGTTTCCTGGGCGACAACTCCAGTACCAAATTTCTGCTTTGAATTGCGTTTTCGTTAAATTAATACTTTTAAGTGGCTCTAATGAACCTTGCGATCGAATGTTTGGGATTGCTTTTCTGCAACAGAAAACTAAAAGTTGTCTCGGTTTTTACAAATTTACGAGGAACTTTTTTTAAAAAAATCTCGACGATGTGCACTAAATATTATGATTCAAAACTTTACTGTCGAGATTATTCAATGAAATTACTTAGTAATTTTGGCTAAATCGCTCACGCCGTTTAGCTTTCGATTTCCCTACACCACGTTCAGGTGCACCGTAGCCGTCAGAAAGAAATCAAACGCGAATAGATAGATAGTAAGCAAATTAAGAAAATGAGAATAAAAAAGTCCAGTAAAAATTGAAGAAAGAAAATACGAAAAATGAAAATCAAATAAAGAATTGAACAAAAGAAACGCTGAAAATAAGATAATGAAGAAATAAGTCACATAAAATAAACATGTAGAAATCGAATAAACATAAACAAGGAAATAAATAACACAAAACTTAATAAAGAAAACAAATAAAAATACATAGATATAGAAATCAAATACAAATAAATAAATATAAAAATCAAATGAAAGTAAAGAAAAAAACGAAGAAAGAAGAAAGGAAAGAAATTAAGAAGGACAAAAAGAGATCGGAAAAAAAGAAAGGAAAAAGCTGAAGAGCTCTAGAAAAGCGAGAAAGGGGAAGAAATCGGTCTTAATTACTGGAGGGAGGGCGCAGGTACATGTTATGTTTTGTGTCTCGTGTGTAGCGCGAGCGTTTGTTAAAGTGTTTATGTCACAAAGAACACAGCCCTGCCAAATCCCTTTAGTCCTTTCGCGCTCCGCAAGTTTGGGGTTGGCGTCAAGGCGTACCAAGATATTTCTTGGCACCTCATTAGCCTGCAAGTTCGGAGGGTGGGGGGTGGCCCACCCCCACCGGCGTTCAGCTAATGAAGTTCACGTCCGTGGTGTGGCCCTCGCGTGTGATGAAGAGTGCACAGGGAGAAAGCGAAAGAGCGGAGCTGGAGATGGAGACGAAGCGGGAGAAGTAAGTTGGGTGTCACAGGTTTATATTAGACTCATTTCTCGTGGCGCCCCCGAATCCCAGAGGCGAGCGCCCCGAGACGACAGAGACAGAAGAGGCATTGTTTTCCGTGGCTAGCGTCGGAAGGTGTCACTCGGGGTCTCTCGCCGGCCCCTTACTACCCTCCACAAAACGTTGACGGGTTTATAAGAATGGATTCGCTGCGACATGACCAAGAGGCTTTGACTAACGCCCCGAGATCTTGGGGGGGATAAACTTAAAAAATGGATCCCGAAAACCAGGAGATGTCAAAGAGGGGAGATTTGCACCCACAAGGGTGAGATTTTCGGAACAGGGACTTTTAATTGCTGGCTAAGTTACCATAGCAGCTCTCTGGTCCTGGCCAGTACTGGAATTGAGGCCCCGAAAGGGCAGGATTTCTGCCACGTCCTTTCTGACCATTGTAAGGGTGACTTTGAAAGGTATAGGTGGCTTTCTTAAGACGAAACTGATAATCGTACTAGTAGGACAAATTTGTTCGAATTATTTTATATTTTTGTGTTTTCAGGCGTCGGTGTATTTGTGGTATAGGGTAATTACATGCTAAACGGCGTCAGTTATTTTGCCAAAACTTATCAGTAATTCATTAAACAATCTCAGTAGTAAAGTTTGGATTGTAATGTCTAGTGCAGATCGTAGAGTTTTTGTGTAAAAATTTGTTCGTAAAATTGTAAGAAGCGAGTCAATTTCAGTTTTTTTGGGGGAAATTTATTATGTTATGTTTCATACTAGCGTGAGTATTTGTTCCTTACTAGACTTATTTTTGTAATAAATGAGAGATTAAATGAATGTTTATTGCTATTTTTTTTAAAAAAACTGTGTTAACTGTATTAAATGGCGTGAGCTACGTTCATTACTATACCTTGCATACAACCGTGTTCTCATTTTTCTTTCACACGTTTAGGTAGTTTATACACAGGCATTCATACTCACATTCTTTTTTTTAACAGTATTGCAGTTTTTTTACACTAATGCAATGTATAGCAATAATATATATGCAAGGTAACTCGCATTCACATTCATTCATTCCATCTGGAATTTTTGTTTTCAAGGCGGAGCATACAAATGTGTCAACTGCTGGGGAAAATGCTATTAAATAATAGAGAATAGGTTTAAGTTGTAAAGTAGTAGGAAAAACTACCTGCTTTGGCAAAGTGAATGATAGTGTTTGGTTTTGGAAATTGACATGTTTGACTGAAGTGTAACCGCCAGGCAAAAGCTAAAATAAACAATTGTGATTGATTAATTGAAAAAGTGAAGAGTTTTTGGTGACTGGATTGGGGACGGTCCGGCCAACATTCTCGAGAACTTCTTTGATTTTCAACCTTTTTTACAGCAGAGTTTTAAAAGAAAAGTTAAACTTAATCTTACCTGGCCTGTAGTGGGTGAAATCGTACATTGGAATAAGCAATTTGTAGGTTGTAAAAGATAAAAAATAGAGATGTTAGGTAAAAAACCCCACCGAATTAAAGGAAAAACTCAAAAAGTTTGAGAACCGTTTTCAAGTGTGCCTTAAGCCGAACTTGGACTTAACTTTCAAGCTAGATGACAGTAGAACACTTCTTATCCGGCATGAACTGGAATGGACGAAAGTTTGCTTCGGTTTTATGATTGGAAACTTTGGCATAAAAACAATACTCCCTTGTAATAAATACCCAACTCTGTTTCTAGCTATGAACGTCCCCATTCACCTCGCCATATGAGAAAATGGGTTCGAACGTCAATATCCCAGCGGACTGAGTTACCAACAGAATCCTCACATTCTTGACAACTTGGCCATATAGCTTATTAGGATTAATTTGAAGACTTGTGGAGTCCAAAAAATCGTCCGTGTAGTAATTCTCGATCGAAAGGCATGGAAGCAATATGGTGAATGACTTCTTGAAATCCCATAAGCCGGTAAGCTTTAACCCACGGTTCCAGGAAATTCTTGGAGTGCCAGTTCTGGGATTCTAGATTTTGAGAACTTCTTCATTACCAGAACGACCTTTGCTTCTCATGTAACACGCTTTCACTGAACTTGTATTAAAGCGTATTCCACGTGACTACAGTCGTACTTCTGTTTCCTGGGAAAAAAGTCCTTTTTGGGTTAAGCTTTTTAGGCTAGTGATGCTATTTTTATTTCGCAAGATATAGTGCACTGTAAAAAAAATTTCAATTACAGTGCCGCTAAAAATTATAAGGACTTTACTGTAAAATACTTTTAAAATGTTTTCCTACAATGAAATTTGTGTTAAGAAACATTTTTGAAAGTATTTTTACAGTAAAGTCCTTGTAATTTTTTGCTGCACAACGAATCGTTGTAAATTTACAAAATAATTTTTTACAATGTGTTTACATGGCAAGTTTTTACGTTTCGAAGTACTAGTTTTTCCAGCTGTTGATTTGTTCTTATCTATTTATTAATGTATTGTATTATTTATGTATCGTAGACAGAAAACTGAGACATGAAAGAGTAGGAGAAAGAAACGCGGAACAGACTTGTACATGTTTCAAGTCAGGGATGAATAAATCAAAGAAAGCTCAAGGGCGGAACTCGAATTTGTTGAAGTTGGAGCTTCCGCTTTTAGTGGTAGTTAATTAATCGAGAAAACTGTCGTGGCCCGTCGTTAGGTCGCTTTGATCTGAGGGGCGCATCCCGAGTAGCGAGGCTCATTTTCGGTGCAGTTTGGCGGTGAGCGGAGAAGACGACGAGCCGGCTAATTGAAGCGACGTGTTTGACAACTCGTATGCCAGTGGGACGACTCGCAAATGGGACGGTAATGACTCTATTGCTGCTGTCTTCAAAAGACGGGGCGTTTTTAAGCGCGATCTGTCAGATCCGCCCCTTCGCTCCCTAGCCGGCAACGTTAACTCCGAAAGCTACAGCTGTTACGGCGGCTAGGAGCAGCCATTGCTGTCTACACTAATTGCAGCTTGGAAAACTTCCTCAAGTATTGAAAATCGTTTGCAGTCTATTTAAAGGGCAATGAACACCAAAAAAACAACTTTATTTTATAAAAAAGGGCGAAGAATCTAGTTTCTGGATATGTTTCTTTTTCCCAGGTACGAAATAATAACGAAGATGTTTAGGAAATAAAAAATCTGAAATTCAAATTGTCCCGCCCGTGACGTCACGTCTCTCATGGGCGGGAAAAGGCCAAAACTTTGGAAATAAAGATCTCCAGAATGGCAGGTCAGAAAAAGTCGGAACAGAATTCTCTATTCTTAGAATAATGTTTATTATAATAATCCATTAAAATCTGTATATGCATTTTTGGTATCCATTGTCCATGAAATTCAAACTTTCCCGTCCGTGACGTCACGCTTCTCATGGGGGGGAAAGGCCAACATTTTGGAAATAAATATCTCTAGAATGGCTGGCCAGGAAAAATCGAAACACAATTCTTTATTCTTAGAATAATGTGTATTGTAATAATTCAACAAAATCTCTATATGCGTTTTTGGTGTCCATTCTTCTTTAAGATAAAGGAATCTCACTAGGAAAAGTAGGCGGGACAGCCAAGCGCAAAACTGTCAAGTCTTTTTTTTTTCAGAATCTTCAATTAGGCATCTTATTATTTAGAGTAGGTATAACAATGTCAAGACGCCTGGGAGAATGATTTTTTCCAGCTTTTAACGCTGTAGTTATAACGAGACGATTAACAGACCCCTTGGAGGCCCCCATGATGGTTCGAGGTTTGACAGGAACCATTCTTGACTGCATTCTTCTTATAATAGAGCGTTCTGAACGTGAAAGACTATTGTTGTGCTGCGGACGACATGCGTACCATACGTTACTAACCTGACTTTTATCACAGTACTTTGAATGTGGCGTTATGGGAACGATTGTATTGTGAATGATTGGACTTTGCTGAGCTAAACTATACTGGGCAAACTAAAAAGGTCTAATTTAGTCTCTCGTGGATGATTGACCTTCATTAATTGGTAAAGGGGCTCGAAACTTCAATCAAGTGGTTATAGAAAAGGTCGAAAAGTTTGACACAATTATTTATTATTCTGTACCAGTGTGAGCATTTGCACTTCGGGGAAATTTGTTGTTTAAATAGTCGTATAACTAACACGGTTGAAGGCGTCTAACCATTGATGCTTCCACTTTCTTTATTTTAAACGTATACATTAAAAAAGCGTCAGTTATTTTGGACATTTGTGTTTTAGACTCAGTTTGTGTAATTTCTGCCTTTGTTAGGAGTCGGAAAATATTTGTGAGATGGAATTCAAAGAAAATGAATATTGGATAGAAGTGGATATGCCGAATCGTGTCCTAGATTAACGTCGAACTTATTAAGATTTTTCTTCAGTTTTTAAAACTTTCGTAGGTTGCTTACCTCGCCCATCATTGCTGCATTGCTCACAAATATAAAATAAATAAGAATTGTTGAGGTGAAACCGATCCGTAGAGAAAGGAACCCTGTGGCAATGACAAAGCAAGCCGGATTCGTATTTTAGCTACCAAAAGAAAAGAAATAAGATGAAATAGGTGGTGTTTTTCCGGGGTTCTACCTTGGGGAGCTCAGGAAAAGGAGAAAAGGAAAAATAAAAGCTGTTAGCCATAGCGAAGATCTATGAAGAGTGAGCGGGGATTTTCTTGAATCTGCGCCCGGTGATGGCAAATTTTCCACCGTGGAATGGACCCAAACATGTCTTCATCTCGCGTCTAATGCCCCGTACCCGAATGTAAGGGTGAAAGATCGCGGGGCTAAATTGGAGAAGTTGGTGACGGAAAATAGACAATTTTCTGCAGGGGGAGGGTGGGTAATAGGGATGGAGAATTGGATTCACGTGAGAAATACATTCTGACGCTGGGAAAGAAACATGAGGGAAAGATTTTCCACCCTAGGCAGCGGAAAAAGGGGGGAAGAGGGGGATGGTGACGACCCGCTTGTTGAAGAGACTCGCAACAAGTTGGGAATTTGGAGCGCCGCCTTCGCTGTCGTGACCCTTTTTTCTTTGTTTTCGAGCCAGTTCGCGTTCTTCTGTTCTTGCACGCGTACGATCCATTCTGATCGGTCAGGGTTGGGGGTTGGACCGCTGAAATAAGAGAAAAGAAAAGGAAGCTGTGGGTCCTTTTCCGCATCGCTGGGCTCCGATGGTTGCTTTCAGGCCTTTATTTCCCCAAGAGGAGGGTGGAGTTAAAGACAACGGAAAGCGCCCCTTCCGTCTTGGGGCGGTGGTATGCATGGGTTTACCTCGATGGGCGCTGCGTGGGAAGTACTGGCGGTTACTTACAGGCTGCGGATCCCATAAGCAGATTCGCGATAAGCTCCTGAGTGAAGAATGAAGAGTCAGCGGTTGTCTAATAGGGAAGGCGGGGCTGGTAAGGTAAAGTGGCAAGAATCCTTCTCCCGTCGCTAGAGAACTAATGGAGTACGGCGTTCATTGTACCGGGAGGATGGCGCTGGGAAAATAGTAAAGAGCTTGGTTCTGGGGCTTGCGATCCCATTTTTTCTCAGATTATTGATAATCCATCAGATTTTCTTTTCCGGAGTGGGGAAGATGGGAAGTGAAAAGGTGCTATTGCCAGTACTGGAAGGGAGGGAAGGAAGAGGCCGACCCTTTGTGCGTCCTTAAGCTCTTAACGCTCTTAACTCAAACCTTTGATCTATTTTTTCTGATAGGTTTGCATCTTTGATCTATTAGTCTGGAGTTTTGCGTGTACGGCGAAAGGAAAACGCACGCCAAATGACTCTTGACACTCGAGAAAGGCAAGCGGCAGTACCGGCAAGCAGTGATAGCAGATAAGGCTATGGCTGAAGGCGTGCCGTGACATCTGGTGGTGAAATCATGTAGCTGACAGTCCGGCTAGTAAGACGCGGAATTTTGTAGCATTGCTGAGATTTAACATTCCGGCAGAATGATAGGTTTTGGACTAACTGCCAGGAATGATTGCATCTCTCCTGCTGACAGATGAAAGACTCTAAAGCGTTTTGTTTAGAAATGTTGTAGTTTTATTAAGAAATACTCGAACCTTTCAAGAAATTTGAAAATTTGTGAAAGAAATAAGAAGCAACACCATAGTTTTGATTCCTGTTAAAGCAAACGTACTTTGGTAAAGACAGATCAGGTCTGCTAGTGTTGGAAGATTACTGCAGCATTACGACGATTTTACATTTCCGCGGAAACGGATGGATGGAACAATGTTGCAGTAATGACTGCTTGCTTTGTGCTTGCAAATAAAAGACTGTAAGAGCTTTATCTAGAAATTTTCGAATTTATTAAATAGTGTTACAATTTCTTAAAGAATTCGGACACGTCTGAAAGAAATTGGAAGTAAAGCTAGAATTTTACCTAAGAAGTTCTACCATTGCTTAAAAGAATTCGAAGAGCACCCACAGTTATCTGTTATAGTAAACGTACTTCGGTTAAACAGCCGTCAGGTCTGCTAGTACGGGGTAGATTACTGCAGCATTACTTCGACGTAACATGTATACAGAAGAGGATGAAGAGATCAAAATTGCAGTAGCGAATGCGTGACGCATAAAGGAGTGTAAAATTCATAATTTAGAAAATTTTAAATCTTATCAAGAAATGTTCGAACTTCTTTAAAAAATCCTTAGAAATTTAAGAAATTGAACATTGCTGAAAGAATCTGGAAGTTAACTTAAAATCTAGTGTGATTAAAGCAAAGGTAGGGAAATTATATGTTTCTGGTGTTTGCAGTATTATAGCTGTTTGCTTCTGAAATGGGAATTCCATTGCTCTGTTGGTACCAGGTTGGTAAAGTAATGTTTAATTAAGGACCCAAGGCTATGTGAAGGGCGGTTGCCCTTACAATTGTATGTCGTCAAGCTGTGCAGGAGTCTAATATGTGTGAGTAATAATCGCAGCAACAGTGGCACAAGCCGAGTTAACCAGTGGTTTAGATGCATTGCTGCCAAGCTGTGCATCACTGGCAGAGCTCGCCCATGTCGACTGTATTCAAAGTCGGGCTGCAACCCACAGCTGGAGCCATTTTAGTGCTACATGTGTCGTACCTGTGTAGACCTTAAAGTAAGCCGCCAGTTATAATATGGCCGTAACGATCAGTGTATTTCTGCGTGACAGCCGGAACTGGATGTCGGTCCTAATGCTGGCAAGCAGTAATAACAGTTTTATGGAGACTTGAGCTGTACGTGATATGTAAAGGTTATCTTTCAGCAGAACTCCGTTGCGTGTTGTTTATTTCTGCCTCACATCAAACAGCGCTGCATTTCTTATGAAATCAAAGCCGGGGAAGGCCATAAAGCAAAGCTTGCTGGTAGTACGTCACGCCGCACCACGGTACCCGTGTTCGTGCTCCTTGCCGTTCTGCGTGGTGAGGTTCCGCATTGTTGCAGCAATTTTGCCCCGCAAAGTCTTCTCTGGAAGACTCAGTGAGTTACACTATTATACGGCCAATACTGAAAGAATCGATATAGAAAATTAGGTTTGCTCAGGTATTTGCATTTCTGTTGGCAGAAATGCACGCGTACGATAGAATGGTACGTGATATGGCGCTCCTATTTGTAAAGCGTATTTACGTATTGCCGATCGAGTGCTCTTCAACGGCTGTTACATACTTCTGCTGTAATATATTTGGCATAGAAAACCTGAAACTTACAGAGCTGTCATTTGAATGACAATTGCTTGTCTTTGCCGTTTAGCAAAGTAGGAAAAGTGTACTGCGTTCCGGTTTTTCTGTATTACTGCGTGCCTAAGATTATTTATGTACCTAGAAAACACGTTATTTCTATCGCGTGTGTTTCTCGTACGTCAAAGAACCGCGCATCGTGGTGAACGACAACCGTTAGACAATAATTTTTGTATATTTCTGCAGTAAAACACTCGTACAATACAGGTACCTCTTCCATAGTGTCACAGTATGCAGCGTTAGAGCGCTGCCGGTACCCGCCCAGTCTCTCACCTCGTTTCATTGCCTTTTAACGCAGCAATTCATGCATATCTGCAGTGATATAGCCCTGGCAGTAATATTTTTACGCACAGTGCTACCAGGCATCCCGGAAATGCCATTGAAAATCAAATCTACATCGGCGGTCTAATGCACTTGTTTAATAGCCTCCTATTTCTGCAGCAATATCCGTAGAAACCACAGGGCGAAGAATGCTCTATGCGCTGCTTCATTTCTTCCCTTTGCAGGCAAGTCTCAAGGCAAAACCGATAAAAATCCCAGTTCTTTCGACCGTCTTAGGAGAAAGCACCGGCCAAGTCATAACTGTAGGGGGTGTCCTTATCTTCAGCCCTAATGAAGGTGCATGCTTGGCTGGACTTGATGAGCTGGGGCTATTACTCCGCTCGCGCTTTTCAGAAATTTTACGTTAGGCCCATAATCCCATTTGCCTTTTCGCCTCCCAACCCCCCCTTACCCCCTCCCTTTCGTTCCTCCCCGCCGCATTGTTGTATACATTTCTTTTTTATTCCTCCCCAACTATTTTTTCTTTTGAACGCCCCAGCCCCCTCCGTTACTTTTAGTACGCTTTTTCACCGTGATTCTTTTTTTATGCCAATCCTTCTCGCGCTTTTTCGGACCATGCTCGGAAAGAAGGAAAAGGGAGACAACCGAGTGGAGTAAAAAGCGCAATAGAAAAAAAGGTGTGCCCAGACCTAATTTTAATCAATATGGCGCTGGCTCCGCTGTTGAGTGCACCGGAGAAAAATTAGTCTTAGAAATTGGAAGCCAGTTTTGGGTCCTGTTTAGAAAGTCACCACAGTGCTTAGTGACCACGCCCTCCTGTCCCTTGCCGCTGGATCACCCCACAATAACAGAACAAATGTCAAGAAAGGCAAGGAGCAAAAGTGTTTGTTGTTTTCTTCCAGATATTTTCATTTGCGTGGCTTTATTTAGAAAAAGATATTCAAACATCAGTAGCTTTGGCGGTGCCGATACAGGAACATTTGTGTCGTTTTCTGGGAAATTGTGGGTACCGGGGTCAAAAAGGGCCTTCACTGCAGTTTTGATTTCCAGCGACAGGAAAAGCGAGACCGAAAATTTAATAAAAGCCGACAATGGTAGTCCAGGACTAATCTATTTCCGAGAGTTTTTTGGGGAAAAAAGCTTTCCTAATATCGTAGGAGTATGAATATGAGAGAAATTTAAAGTATTGAACGAACATTGAAAGCGCTGAATAGATTAAAGAAAACTAGGGAGCTTTTAGCCAGAATTGTGGGGGGACAAACCAGCTGTTTTCCGTGCAATATACTTTCCATCGAGGAAAACTTATTGGATCGGCCGAAAAACAGGGCAGGGTGCGTAGGTGGAAAAGTTCACGAGATGACCCAAGAAAAATGAGGCAAATAAACGCGGGCGTGGTCGAGCATGCAGGACAAGCACGGGTCAATCAACACGTCGGTCGACAAGCAAGTGTAAGAGCACAAAAGCAAGCAGCCCCCGAACGGGACTACCCCCACGTTGTCCCTTTTTTTTCTCTCGCTTTCGGTTTTTTCTCGCTTTTTTTTCTTTCTCGTTAAGGGAAGCTAATGCGCAAGCGTCGCGACGCCGCACTGTGAGGTCGCCCGGCGTCACAAGTTTCGATCAGTCGACTTTCGGCCTTTTAACCGAGCCAACACTGGCCGAAGGCATCCCAGTTCCGATCCAGGCTTGTCTCACACTAGTTGCGGTCTACTTCCTGCTCCCTTTTGGTCCGCTTGACTGGTATATCTCGCGAATCAGAGATTCCGGACAACTTCCGCGGAGCTCAGCTTCCGAAGATATTTCAAGTTTGGGCCCATTGACTCAGATTGAATTCCCGACAGAATTTAAAAAAGGGAAACGTTGAGCTTTTAGCCAAACGCGTTATTGAAGTGTGCTTGGAGCTTGCGTGAGGTAAAATCACGGTGGACACACAACGATTAGAGCGCCCAAGTGCTCTTTTAGCATGCAGTGTTTTTAAGTAGACAAGTGGCTGATTGTGGGAGAAAAGAGTTTGCCGAAGAGAAAAAGCCCAAGGTGGTGGGATTTTTTTTAAAAAAATCTTTGGATTGTTTTGAATGACTTGTATTGGGTGTTGGCAAATTTGTAGATACCCAGCAGAATTGCTGTGTGCTTGGTGCGAACGGAAAAAAGTAATAATGGGATGTTTTATGACTGAGTGGATGTAATTTCTGTTATTGGCATTGGGAACTGATTGTTGGTTTTGTGTCTCGGCCCACGATTGGATCAACAGGTTTGTCGCCGGTCGTTGGATTCCAACACCTGAAGAAAGCGGCGACCATGTCCTCGTGGACAGTGCAAGCCATCGTGTTGGCTTTTCTCAGTTGTACAGTGTATTGGAACGCTCTTCAGTGCGGATTCGTCTTCGATGACATCAGCGCCATCAAAGATAACAAGGATTTGCGGCCCCACACGCCCATCGCCAACTTGTTCTTCAACGATTTCTGGGGGACACTCTTGGTCAAGGTAAGCAATGGCCTTTTCCTCCTTTTTTTGCTGAATTCTCCCCAAGAGTCGCAATTCTTTTTGGACGCCGGACAAAGATCGAATGTCCAGCGTTTTTCTTCATTTTTTTCCCTGCGTTCGGCGAAGAAACATGAATTGGGTGGAGTTCAGAGTTTGGTTTTACTTTTGAATAGTTGGAGGGTAAATTGAATTTGATAGTGCGACCATTCTTTTAACGTTGGGGAAAAAAGAGTTAGAAAAAAGTCGTAAAAAGGGGAAATAATATTGTTGGGTAGTTGGCCGTAAATTTGTCAACAGCGAAGGACATTTAAGACGGTAAGGTTGTTAATTTGTCGGTAGGGGGAGACTTGAATAGGAGATTGCAACTAAATCGGGGCTGCTGGCAGGGCGAAAGGGTACGAAGTGGGGGACTTTTATGGGGCACTAAGGCATGGTCCAAGTAATGTGCAATATATGCACGTTTAAAGAGTGTGTGAACTTGAGCAAACTAGCAAAAGGGGAGAGCTGGGCTGGCCACGGTATCGGACTTGTACTGGCGACACTTTCCTCCCAAGTTTCCTTCACCAGAGCGCGGAAGATGGGTTTTGGGGGAGTAAGAGGAAAAGACGGCGCCGGAGTTTATGTTTCCGGGCACGAACACTTCCCAACTTTGGCAAGGAATGGCAGTGCGCACTTTTCGGACCTCCCCTTACCTTTTAGGGCTGGTATTAATAACGGCCCTGAAGGGACTCGGTGAAATTGAAACACGATGGCTCGGAAATTCGAGTCAATCCACGAAAAATAAAAAAGGGACTGGAGAAAAGGAACAAGTGAATAAAGAAATACAAAGGAAATAAAGATTAGAAAAGGAAAGAGTTCAAAAATAAATCCAACAATTTGTGCAAATATATATAAATAAAATTAATGAGAAAATTAAAACGAACTGTAAAAAATAGGAAAGTGCAGTAAAGAACCTGTTAGAGGACGCAATCCCACATCGGTCATTCAGTAAAAAATAGGAAAGTGAAAAAAAAATCATGAGACAAGAAAAATAAAGTAGGAAAGCAGAAGGTAAAGCAAGAGAAAAAATAAAGTAAAAATTAAAGGAGAAAGGAGAAATAGGTACAGAGGCTGTTTAACGTAATTATTGGGGGGAAAATTGTTTTCAGGAAAGTTGTGTGATTTGCTGACCTTTCTTATCATTTGAGAAACGTGACAGTCGTAGGAATTAAGCTTAGTTTCTTGACGTAAATGAAGAGTTATTGTGTTTCCGAGGCTGTATTAATTGAAATACTGTAGTTATTGCGGATTCGAAGCGTATTTGTTTTATTAACACTTAAAGCGCTTTTATTAACACTTATTTTGACAAGAATTTAGTTTTAGAACTCGAGGTAGCACTTTAGATGATAAAGTTAAATTGCGGTGGTTTAATATTTTAGTTTTTTTTTCTTAGTTCAGAGTTATATAAAAGCTGGGATTGCAGGATCGTCAAGTTAGTAAACTTGGTCCCATTGATAGGTAAGAGGTATTAAGTTTTCTGGGGTTATTTTTGGTCCGTATCGGTAGTATTGTGTAGTTGTTAGGGATTAAAGTCTAGTTGCCGTTAGTGTGTTATGTTGCAGTCCTTTCTATTGAAAGTGATGGTTTTCTGGGGGGGTACGGCCGTCGGTGGAGTATTGGATTGCCGGACGCGATTAGTGTTCTGTGGAGCGTAGCAAAGCTTTCCCAAACTTAAAGCCTCGCTGCTCTTGCGGAATTTTGGAGCAAATCTCTTACAACGCCCCAGACCCAAGTTTTTCTTTTTCCTTGTGTCGTTTCTTTCTTTTTCCTTTCTTTTTTTTACGGAAGGGACAGAAATGGGGAAGAACTTGGCGGCTTGGAACGTGTGAGAGCATCAATATAACTTTTCTGGGGGATTCTCCTTTCGTGCTTTTTTTATTTTATTCTTTTTCTTCCTCTGTAGGAAGGTCTGCTTCAATAGAATCCCATTCGTCGCTCGAATGTGAAAGATTTGGGAGAAATTGGTGTCAGAAATAACCAAGTTTAAGCGGTTCTTGTGATGCAGAAATTGATTCGCTGGCAAAATAGCGATCGACGCTGGAAAGGGAACGTTGGCACAGCGCAACAAAGTGTACTATTTTGACTGCATTGTAAATTTAGAGGCTAGGGTACTTTCACCCATCGATCCAACAACATTCTTTATCAACTGTTTTCTTTCTTGTAGAGCCCTGGTTTTGCAAAGTTTATTGATCGTTTTACTTGGAGATCGTAAATGCAGTATGACAAAACTTTGTGTGTTCCAATTTGTTCCGAATTACGCGCTGACAAAAGCTTTGATACGGGACTTAGGATTTATTTAGATTCAGCGTCCTCCAAAGTTTGTTACGTTTTTATTCGCTGTAATAATGTCAGGTTTGTTTCAGTAATTGTTGGAAGTTTGGTTGCATAGATGTAACAAATTTGATCCGGTTATTGTCGGAACACCACAGGGAAAATTTGTTTGCTACTACTTGTTGGCGTATTTATGTTCCAGCTTAAATTTATCAAGCAGAGAAGTCTAGTTTACGATGATTCGGTATGTGGTTTTCAAATTAGTTTTTCCCTCGAAGTAATTCAGGCGATTTTAATCTCGGTAGAAATAGGAAGCTCAAATTCAATCTAAGAAAAAGCTATTAGCCGTAAAACACGCATCCTCTTGTGCGTAACAATTTTACGCAGTATTTCAACTTCAAGCTCTGACAGTACGTGCCCCTTTGTACTGGATTCTCTTTTCTTCTGGGGGAGGGGCGTCGAATGTCGTCTTACGCAAGAACAAGGAAGACTACAAAATGGAGAAACCTGCCAACCGTTCGAGTTCTTTCAGAAGTAATACTTGTCTTTTTAAGTTCATGTGGCTTTAGCGGGAGTATTTGTTAGGGCACTTAAAATGGATTATTCTTACCCCATCGAATTACGTTATGTTGATGCTTCGTACTTTGTCCCCTTGGACCGTTGTTATGGTAACTTAAAAACACTGGCTAACGAAACCAGTTGGGGAAAAGGGTGTTAGCGAATTAAGTTATTGGGTTATTAGTTATTCTCGACCTCACAAGCTTTATTATTAAGTGCGCTTTGGGGTTAAGCCGGGAGTTGAAGCCGAGAGTTTTTGGCGGTTCGGTTCAGCAGCGGATTGGATTGTCTGGAGTTTCGCGTCCTTTCTGTGGAAATGTTTGTGCGCTTTTTGTTCGTCTCTGCCTTTGAAAGCTGAAACGGCTACAAAGAAAAAAACTTGCTAAAGAAACATGAAAAATGCAGACTAAAACAGCTTACTTGTAAACAAGCCGAGTTATCTTGTCGGATAAAAGCACTTGCCAAATCCCCCACAGCCGACGCCACTATTTCCCTTGCGGTTCGAACCTTTTTCCGCAGTTCGGCGTTTGGCGCTTAGCAGCTTGTATTTCAAAGGCCAGCCGTTAGGAGTTATTCCGTTTGCCAGCCGTACGTCCTTGCTCAAGTGATTAAAACGTTCGATTTGCGCTGAAGTGCAAAGCGAGATTTGTGCAATAGAGAATAAACCGTCCCAGCCTGTGTCCAGCAAGCATTCAGAGTTGAAGTAAAAGAGAAAATATAAATACCACCACAGGAACTATCAGAGAGTAGGTATACATCTCGTACCAGAATGTAAAACTAAATTATGTTTCTTTTTTCGTAGTCGAGACCGGTTCTTAAGATACATTTCAATTATCTTCTACTGCTGGACAGAACATGACTGCTTTCTTATGTAAACTAGTTGTTCCGTTATGCGTTAAGTCAGCCGTCGTGCTTGAAATGCATGTCTCCTAAGCGGCAGGAGCTGAGCTGACGTGGCACGTCCTTGTTTATTCGAGGAACTTGTAACCCGCCCTTGTGTTGTTTCTCCGGTGGCATACGTCGCCAGAATCAACTCGAGCAAAAGGCTGCCCAGAAACACGACTTTCCCCCCCAGAAAATGCGGGGCTGGCGGACAGAGCAGAAATGAGAAGTCGCTGAGCGTGGCTGGACTTAAGATTTAAGAAAACCGTTTATCGTCCGTGATGCCGCAGAAGCAGAAAATCTGCTCCAGAGACCCAAAAAGCCAACAGTAAGAAAACTTATTTTCTTGTAGTTTTTCCCCCCACGCCTTCTCTTCTATTTGCCCAACCCACAGGCAGAAGCTCGATTCTCGATTTGGTCGGGTTGAAAGTCGAGCGTTGCTTGACTTTCGGTGGGCGTTTTATTAGCCAGAGGGAGTAAAAGTTAGGAGAGATGTTCCCCGAAGTGGCTGGCTGCTTTTTGGTGAAGACCCAGTGCGAGATGACAAGCCAGCAAAGCGCCACTCTTGACGTTTCTTGGACAGGCAGTCGTCGTTAGTCGTAAGTGTAGGAAAAACTTCCCAAGTTTCGCCCTTGGAACCGAAAGTAGGCGCGCATTATGTTTTATTTGCGCGGGTTTTCATGTTCGAGAGATAGTAACAGCGCTATTCAGCCTCCTTGATCCCCTTTTTTGCTTGAAAATCGCAAGAAAGATGATGCTGGGCTGGAAACTTTCGGCTTTCCGAGAAAGAAAACATCCCAAAGAAAGCCTTAACGGTGCACTTCCTAGCAGCACCCAGCTTCAGGAAAAAAGGACAGTTTGAATGGCCAATTTCCTGCAGATAGCGACCAACTTACACATGTCCCCGTAATGTGGAACAGGGAAGCAAAAGAAATTGAAGCTTTATGTTTTTTAAACACAGTATTCAGTCTGGGGAGGAAAGTTCGGGAGCGAAGGGTAAAAGAAGGCTGGCCTTGTTTTTGCGGTTTTCGCTTTGAAGTTTAATTAGCTTAAAAGGCTTCGCGTATGGAAAATTCTTTCAGGAGGGAAGAAACGAACAACGGACAAATCTCTTTATGTAAATTTGACAAGCGAGATAAAGCTTCCATAAAGCTAACAGGCAGTATTGTTTTAAGTCGAGTTTTTTTCGGTTCTTTTAGTCTCTTAGTGCTAAGTTACCCTTTGAAGCAAAAACTCAATTCTTTGTAGCAGTTTTTCATAGGATTCATTCCAGATGCTTAGGTCTAATTTTCCAAGTATTATAGTTTTGTGTCTTACGCTTAATTCCATTGCTTTGCTCAAAGTTAAGTATTCCCCGAATTTCTCTTTGAAGAAAACAATAGATTATAATAATTGTGAATGAACAGTGGACGCGTTAGTCCGTTTTTAGCATCTTTTTTTAAAAAAGAAGGGATTAAGTTAAAAATTTCAGTGCTGTTTTCTGGGTTTCTTAATTCAGCTTTTAAAATGCGTACGCCTGACCTCCCGATTCTTAGTAGAGTTTGCAGTATCCTCTCAAGATCTCAGCTTCTAACGTGGGGTTTTGTTAATGAGAAGGGGAGAACGGCTCCCAAAAGCGCAGAGGACGAGCATGGAGGGACTGAATTAATTGCAGTGAAAGAAACAGTAGTGAGAAAGGGGAAATCTCGGAGAATTTGGCCCAAGGTTGAAGGGATTAGAGAAAGCTTTCAAAGGAAGTTGAATTCGAGAGTTAACTTTACTTTATGTAACCGTGTCATTACTTAGAGCGCAAGTTCTGCAGTACACCCACTCGATGGCAACTTGTGTGCTGAACTTGCGGTACTGGTAAGACGTCAAGACTCGGCAACGGCGAACTGCTTTTTTATTTATAAAGCGAGTGTAGAAATAAGTGTTACAACACGATCTGACACTTTTTAAATTATATTTTTTAAGACATATCTTATTATAGAGAAAATAAACGTCGTAGAGGATCTCCCAATTAAATAGAGGAAATTCCTAGAAATTTTGGATTCTCTTCGGCACGGAAGAAAGTTTGATTCTTGAACTTGAGGAAGTATTGGGCCGTCGTAAAAAGTGGCCATAAAAGAATCACGTCTGACAGTTAGTTGTCATTCCCAAGTTAGCTAGCACTAAAACCTTTCATCTTTGCTTTGCTTAGCGCCAGTTTCCGAGTTTTCTTTGTCAGGTTGGCAACAGTCGCGTCGAGAAAGTTGAAAGGTTCGAGAGAGAGAGAAAAAATCAAATTGTAGGGACTTAACTGAATTGCTGCGCCGTGACTTCTTTTTTTCGTGTGTGTTTCTTATTTTCGCAGAGACTGTCACTTAGCGTTCAAGTATCGGTCCAAGTGTTAGCCAACAACACTCTTGTCTGCTGGTATTTAAGTCTGGGGAGAAGGTGAAAAACATTGATTTTTTCCTCCTGGGTGGGCGGAGGAGGGGCAGGGTCTTCTTCTTGGGACCCCCCCCCCCCCCTCAGTCGCTGGAACAGCATTGTTGCACGTAACACGTGGCACTGGAACATGAAAGCACTCGTTAAATACCGACCGGGTGTGACGTTCAGTACTTTCATCAAGAAATCTCACCCATGAGTTAGCATTCTGAAGAGTAATCTCTAAGGGGAATCTCCCAGCGTTTAACTTGAATGGCAATCGACCTCGAGCCGTGCACGTGGGCACTTTTTTCGCTGCCGTATGTTTTATTGTTGAAAGGCGAAAGAAAAGACAATGGATGAAAGCTTTGGAGTCTAGTTTGTAGCGTAGTTTTTCTACTTTTCCTTCTCTTAATTTGAGATGCTGGCTATTTTTACGTTAGTTTCGACGGGGACACGTTCGACGCTGGTTAGCGCTAGCACCCATAAAAAGCACTCGACCTTACTCGGTTAACGAGCTGAAAATTTTCATGATCCCCAAACAAGACTGTTAGGGAGCGTAAAATCGGTATTATGTGTTGCTATGCTTATAACATCTACTTTTCGCTCGCCTGAGCCTGGTTTTGTCGACTCTTTCCGGTGTAGCAAGCCTGATAGAAAAAAAGAAGAAAATGGAAAGAAAAGAGACGTTTGCAAATGTGAGACAGTGATCCCTGGTCTTAACCCATGCTCCTTTTCATAATTCTCGTCCAAGGCCAGGATTTGGGTAAGATTCGGGGAAGTTTTTGAGAATTTAGGAAGTTCTTGCTTCCCTGATTTGCAACCGTACTTGTTTCGTTGCAAAAATAGGCTTACTAATAAAATATGAATGAATGTCGTGTATTATCAAAGCAGGCATCACGAAGTGGCTGATCTGTAAAGTACTTCCATTCGTTGCAGAAATGGGATTGAATTTATTAGTGTTGCGATCTTTTTGTTGCGAATTCTTGTGTAATTATGTTTGCCCTTGTCCCTCCCCTCATGTTTAGAGATCTGACACGATCTTCCACCTAACTTGTTCTCTTGAAGTGATCTTCTGTATTTACCTAGGCTATTAACCTGTATTTTACCTACTATATAAGGTGTAATGGTTGAGTGTGATATTCGTGTGGTAATAGTAGCTGTTCTCTCATACTCTTTTCCAAGTAATTTACTCCAAGCACTAACTAGTATTGGAGAAAGTTGTCCCCTTTTCATTTAGAACACAACGCAGGGACTTAATCTATTCAACTCAACAGTTTGCCTAAAATTTTCCCACACTTTTAAGGAATTCGAGATTTGTCCTTGGTTCTGATTCCTAGAAGTTGATCCTTCGTATGCGTATCAATAGTTGACCTTGCTATTGCTTGAATATTCTTGCTAAATTCTTATTTTTATTTTAAGAATTTGGGTATTTAAGGAGTGGAGCACTCAAGCTAGAAGTGTTTCTCTGAATGTAACTAGTTAACCAATCTTTTTCTATTCGTCTGCTGATTCGTTAGTACAATTACAGTACCTACTAGTCCTTTCTGTGGTAGTTGTTTGTACGAGCGTTAAGTTATTACTGCATTATTCTTGAGCATAAAGGTAGCTTGCATTTGTAAGGCCATTAATTCTCCTTCCTCGCCGATATAATGGGAAATGAGGCACCGGAAATATTTAACAATGCAAGGAAGACTATTAGACAACAAACTAGCAAACGTGTTAACAAGACACGATGTAGTCACGTTAACGCGGACTCGACGGATAAGGAGTTTTTCACTGGAGTTGAAGTTGGCACATCGCAGAAGATAATATTAAAAATAGAGCATCATAACTGTAATTTATAGGACAAGAAGAGTGTCAGTAACAGACATGGGACATCGAGACCTTGTCTTGGTCTCGAGACCGGTCTCGAGGGTGTGAAGGTCTCGGTCTTGGTCTTGTCTCGAAAGAAATTTTTTTTTGTCGGTCTCGGTCTTGGTCACGAAAATCTTATCGTGGTCTTGGTCTCGATGCCTTGGTCTCGATTTCAAAGAATATGGTGAGAATTAATGTAAGCGGAACTGTTCGCACTTTCGAGTGTACTTAGTTCCGTTTTCTAATGCCCAAGTAACTCCTTAACTTTCTAATCCAAGGTCCACTAAACGCTTATAGGGGTTGTCTTAGATACGAACTTTAATTGCGAAGTGAAAGGCGTTGGTCTTTCGCATAACTCTAGGAAAATACTCGTTCGAAAATACGTACGAAAATAATCTTATAATATCCTTAAACTACCCCTATTTCACTTAATTGCATATAAAGCCCAATGTGTCAAAGAAGTTCAGTCTTAGTCCAACGTAAAGCGAAAATGGAAATCAAAACCGTCCTAACAAAAAAACTTACGGTCATCGAGTTCGGCTATAAAGATTTTTTTATTATGATTCGGCAAGGCAGAAATGGTAAATTTTGTTCACCTCGTAAAGACCTTCGTGAGGCCTCAGGAACGACGGCTACATGTATTAGGTATGTTATATATAAGTTTTATATATGTATATATAAGTATGTAGACTATATAAGTTATATTTAAGTACGTTATTCAGCAAAAGTGGAATATTAATGAGGCCACATAGGGCTCAAATGTCTGACGACACACTAACAATGTTGAAGCTTGCCTCTGTTAAGTAGATTCTTGATGAGTATATCTAACTTTTTATGTTTATTTTAATTTATATTTAAATTATTTGATTTTGTATACTGTTACATTTATATTGAAACGAAGCAAACATGTGTGGATTATTGTGTAAATAAATCATTAGTCTCTTATTGAATTATCTTCTTTTATAACAAATGCCAATCTTTTACAACAAAAGTCAAGACAGGTCTTGGTCTCGAGACCGGTCTTTGGTCTCGGATTTTTTTTGTCGGTTTCGTCTTGGTCTTGGTCTCGAAAGCTGCGGTCTCGGTCTTGTCTCGGTCTCGAAAACTTACGACCGGTCTCGGTCTTGTCTCGGTCTCGAGAAAAGTCGGTCTCGTACCATCTCTGGTCAGTAATAATCAAGCCTGGGCAAATTCAAGGAAAGGGAAACAATTCAGATCAAATTCAGGACGATTTTCAAAATTTAATCCGATCATTTGAATGACAAAGTTTTAGGTCAACCCAAATTATTTTGAATTTTGGGGTTAAAGTCAGTACAGTTAATACCAAATGGCGTGAAAATTTGTTGCGGCTTTTTTTTAAAAAATCAGTTATTTAATCCATTGAAAGAATTCCATCCCTTTTTCTTCAAAGTCAATTTTTACAAGTTCAGTCGTTCTTTAAGACGATTTACTTCAAAAATTTCTAGCAGTGGACAAAGTGAATTCAGAGTCCGTGAAATGCGATGCGATTTTGCCGAAACTGCTCAGTATTTCATCAAACAACCTCGACAGTAAAGTTTTGGATTACAATAGCTTGTGCACGTCGTCGAGTTTTTCTTTAAGAAGTCATTCGTAAATTTTTGTGGGAAGCTTCTAAAATCCCCACTTTTTTGGGAAAAATCATTTTTAAATATACAACCGCAAAATACCTTAAAGCAACGTATTCATAATTTATTGGCATAAACAGGATTCTAATCCGTCTGCTAGTTTCCGGTGTATGACCTAAACAGTTTCATGAAATTTCCCAGGTGACAAATCAAGACTAAATGTCAAATTTGATTTCGTTTTTCGGTAAATGAATATTTCTAAGTGGCTCTACTGGACCTTGCGATGCGAATGTTAAAGTTCCTTCTCTGCAAATAAACTGAAATCCGACTCGCTTTACACATTTACAAAGAACTCTTTAAAAAAATACGCGACGCTATGCACTAGATATTATGATCCAAAACTTTACTGTCGAGATTGTTTAATGAAGTACAAAGCAGTTTTGACGAAATCGCTGAAGCCGTTTAGCATGTGACTCTCCTATCCCACGGTTAGGTGCACCGTAGCTCTGAATCAAATGAACAAATGCAATTTTATTAAATGAATTGAATTTGTACAAAAGTTCTGAAATATTAATACAGTGAATGGAATATAGGGAACCGGGTAAAGGACGTCCCATGAGCAACGTTTTATTGAACAACGCACTCTGCAAATTCCGCTTGCCGTAGCAAGTTGCAGATTTTGTCAAGAGCAATATAGCTTTATTCCTGAATTAGTAACATTTTAAGATGCTTATGGGTCGCTTTTGTGGCATTGTTTGCCTTAAAACAAAGAAAAACGAAACTTTCCTTCCTCCGACAAAAAATGCCGAAATTTGTGTCACTTCTCCGGCTGCAACCCACGCGGGGCCACGTACCGAGAAGTATCATGGCAGTAATAACGAAATGGCGTTCAGAAAGAGATTGTTGTTATGCTGATCACAGTTGAAAAATTCTCGTTACCCGACTGGTTGCGGAGTATTGGTCTGCCAAGCATAATTCTGTTATTTTTCTTTCGAAAAGGAAATAAGGAAAGAGCAGTTATTGTTGGTTTTGCCATAATATTTCAGGGATTTTTTCTCTCGTTGAAAGATTAAGAATTTCTTCGGTTTTAGTAAAAAGAAAAAAATCGAGCCGTTTCTCCGCTAGAGTTTTTAGTGTAATCTTCTGGTTTGAATCTGAAACGATTGCTGTAGAATTTGCATTTGTAACGATCTTCTTAAGGGGGAAAATTGTGGGAAAAAATATTGTTACTGGGCGATTCTATTTTTATATTATTATTATTATTATTGTTATTATTATTATTATTATTATTATTATTATTATTATTATTATTATTATTATTATTATTATTATTTTAGCTAAAGGTGAGAAAATGTAAGTAATGGATTCCGAGTTTTATGCTGGTAAGGGAAATGTGGTTGGGGAAGATTCGATTCATTGATCGGAGACGGGTGTTGTGGTGTAACGTATGTGAGCTGCCTTAATGACCCCTGCCAAGGTTTTTATTCATGCGTCGATGCGAGGGATCAACTGTCGGATACGTTTGCAACGCGCTTTCACCCTCCAGAAGCGAAAGCGAACGAAAGCGTTGACCCGTGCCAGCACATATTGCAGCCATTCAGCCAAGCGATTCACATTAAACCAACACGGAGCGAATCGAAACTGTTCAAAAGAGCCGGAGATGGCTTTTTCTTTTTGAAAAAAAACGAAAGAGGGTCAGAATTTAATAGTTAACGCTCGTCGCCTTCTTGCTACTCTGGTCTATCCAGGGGACGGCGTCTTTTCTTGCTTTTTCTCGAACGCCCAGCTGTTGATCTCTTATCAAGCAGCCACACCTCCATTAGTGGGAAAACGACGTCATTCGGAAGCGATAGAGTTCTTTTCAGGTGACGCCGCCGAGTGGTGCCACTGTCGAAGCCACCATTAGACTCCTAATCTCTGGCAATTGCCGTGAAGGCGCTTGTGTAATGGTTTAATTTTGCTTTTACTTGATAAAAGCTTAACATTTTGCGAGTGGCACGTCGCTGTTTCTCTGCGGGTCGTGGCAGTGGGGAAAGGGGCGGAGTTTAGGTCTCCGTACAGAAATTAGCCAAGTTTCTGAAGGAGTTCGCCTTGAGAATGAAATAAGACTCGGGGTCGAAGTTTAGAATGAGTTGGAACATTTGCGTATAATTTCGTTTCGAAGAAATAGGTTTATTAGGTTAATTACGTATTAGGTTATAGGTTTATTTAAATTGCATTTATTTAGGTTAAACCGCGTAGGCTTTCGCCTATTGCGGAGTCGTTTTGAGATTGTTAGTTAGTTAGTTAATTTTACAGACGGCCGGCATCGCTTTTGCCATGCATCATTTGAGATTGTTGACGTTAGAAGTACCCAATGTTAAGTCCTGTATTGTGATACCGTAAATGTCAGCTCAAACGCCAAAAAGTCTTTCAAAATATTTCAACGTCAAAATTCCCGATGCCATGAAGCACTTCTCTGTCAATGAAAGCTTCGAAAATATATGCGATGATGTTCGTGAAATCGTTTACGAGTAAGGCTCCCGTGGGAGGAATTCTTAATTTTATTTGTTTATTGAGCGTCTTGTTTCCGATTTATACGTTTGTATTGCGTTGCACTTGGTTGTTTAGTCAGCTCCGAGCATCCAAAAGTGAGAAACGAGATGTGTATCTAGGCCATCTCGAAAACGCGCTGGAGAAAGCAGAAGAGGGAAAAAATGATTGGAATTGGGAAGATTCTTTCGTGACTCAATTGTCTTTTACGAGGGAGTCAGGGTTCGAGGGGGAGATAGAAGGGTGTAAGGGTGTGAAGATGAAGGCCAAGAAAAACAGAGCCCGGGAAGGGGAAAAGAAACAAAAAATGGCCCCAAGCTGGATAGTTTGTTACGGGCTCGTACTCTCGAGAGTTTCGGGCCCGTAGTCCTTCCACATACATTTTATTTCTGACTTGGTGCTGCTGGCTTGCTTTATCCGCCAGCAGAGCCGTCCTTTTTCCTTTTCACGTCTTTTTCTCACCCCCTCACCTCCTGGAAGAGTACCACCGGCCAATAACGGACGAGCTTCCAATCCCAAGCCTCTTCTTCAGCCGGTCCGATATCCGAAATCGAAGCTCATCTTGTGAGATCACTGTGTAAGGCCAGCTAACTCACAAACTTCGACCGAAGAAATACGGATAATTCTCAAAGAAATATAGATTTTGCTGAACAAGAGGCTATCAAGTTGCGTGCCATGGAAAATTATGTAGTTTTACCAAATTGGTCAATTTTCCAAGGGAGACTGGACATGGGACGGACATTGCGAAAGAAATGTGTGCGCTTGATGGAAATGAAAGTTCCAAATTGAAATTTAAGTTGGCTTTATTGAGGTGGGCGGTGCTGGAATGGAGAGTGTTGCAGGTTCGTTTTCGTGAAACGAGGAGCGAGAGTGTTAATGAAGTATTCCCGTTTAATAGAACTTGGCTAATGAGTTCGTTGCCGACAGAATGGAAAAAGTGCGTTCCTGATCCCCCGCCACTGTCATTTGCAAGACTGGCGCTGCTTAGTGATATTTGTAGGATATTGAGACAGATTAGCATTCAGCGCCGGCGGCAGCAGTTTTGCCATATTTGACTTTGGGTCGTCGAAGAACGTTTGCATTCAAAAGCTTTTTAATGAAATTGAACAGAGCGAATACAAATTAAAAGTCGCTTCGCTCGAGTCAACTGGCTCTATTTATCGTAACTATTGTTCTCAGGCCCAGGTAAGTTAATTGAGTTTCTTTACTAGACAGTCGAAATTGATAAGTTCTTCTGTTTGCTTTTACGGAAAAGTCAACTTGACTTAATTGGCAATTAATCTCGTGCCCTCCCCCAGGTACCTATCGGCCGTATTTTCCATTTAAATTCAGTCGGTAACCAAACAATGCTTGTTTTCTGTCTCCGCTTTTTAACAAAGAGCCCTTTTGAGTTGATAGACCATTTAACTTCTGCACTGGAAAGTGCACAGGATCCCAAGTTACCTTGACAACTACGGAAACACTATTTTTTTCTCGGGTGACTTGGACAAAGGCCGCTTTTACAGGTTTTGTGACACGAAACGTTGTTAGGACGCAATCGGAGGCACTTTTCAAATTCATTCTTCACTTGACGGCAGAGCATGCCTTTAAAAGACTATTTTGGTGTTTACAAATAAGTTAGAAATCAATAACTGTAATATGAGTATAACGAGAATGCTGCTATGTTCAAACTAATTCACGCGTTTTCGCTTGCTTTTTCCTAATATCCGTAATAATATAGAATATAAACAATTCATGAAACCTGTTTGATTTTAAAAGACACAGTAGAACCCACTTAATTTCATATCGCATAAATTCATAACCCGTCTTAATTCGTGCTGAACAAATGGTCCCGTTTTATTCCCATTTAATTCTGTAGAGACAGGACTCGTTCTATTTCATATAACATTATCTCATAAACCACCGAAATTCATAAAAAGACTTAGTCCCGTTGGGTATTTAAAAATGATAAGTAACGCCAGCTAATACCATACGCGATCGCGCCGCCAATTAGTGAAATCAGGAGGCCGCAAATTTCCCAGAAATGCGTGGACTAAACTCGTATTCGAGCGTAATCCTTTAGCCAAGACCTTTCACCTCATCATTGACGAGCGATATAGGTTATTTAGTCCGTGTTTAGTAGCGTGCAACTGGAGACACGTCATATGAACGTTTATATTACCTGAAAGCTGATGTTTACGAACTAAACCACACGAACGTTACTCATCGTTCCATTGTGGACTTTTTTCCTTCAGAAATAGCGAAAACTTTGATCAGTAACGTTATAATACAAGTATATTTTAGACATAAAGATATTTGCTTCCATTTCATGTTTAGTAGCCTTCTAAAAGGCAACGCCGTGTTATTTCAAACTCCGCGTAAAGGCAGAGCGATCGTCCGGTCCCGAGCCTATGTAATTAAGCGGGTTCCACTGTATATTAAAATAAAACTGAAAATAAGAGGGGGAAACAGTAACAAAACTAAACGTTTAGCGTGCGCTCCGCCAAGTATGGGGTAAATTTAGGAAATAAACGGCGCTTTTAGGGTGACATATGTCGTGCCACGCGAAGTTATTATAACTGTGTCTTCCACACACGGTTAAAGGGGGAAGGGAGTTATTATACAGTAGAGAATGGCAGAGGTTAGGGTAGCAGGGGCCATCAAGGGGTGGTTGTACGTAACAGAGAAGCAAGGGAAGTGTTGAGGCGTTGTTGAAGCGGAAGAGAACGCTTTTAATTACATTCTTAGCGCTGACGCGGAAAACGCGAGTTCAAAGAACGGGTCATAAATTGTCCGGGTTTCGAGACAGCTCCGTTCAGTCAAAGAATGGACCTCTGTTTTACCTCCGAAGGTGTTTTATCAGAGGATGCATGGATTTTAACATTCTAAGGTACAGTCGATAGGTTTTCCTAGGGAAACGGGGCAAATGGGGGCGAGAGATTTTTTCTTTTTTAATGGGGGTTTTGCCTTGTTTGGTTTGTGTTTTTCGGTCGTTGGGCTTGAACAAATGGAGCGGAAAGAAAGCGAAAGGTGATGCGCTTATTACAAGTGAGGGAATTGATTTTCTAATCAGGAGTAAAGAAGCTGCTCGGAAAGGAGCTGGAATAAAAAAAAGGTGGAGGGGTAACCTTTCGGCTTAGTTGACGAACATCCCGAAGAGCCGAACACTTCACATAAAGGTAGATGCAGTGGTGAGAGAAAAGAACGGAAAGAGGAGCAGTGGCTGATTGAATTGAGGCCCCTGGCACTTCGAGCAGGAATTTCTGCCTTCGTTTTGGAGCCTGGGAGGAAAGAGAGAGGGGTGGTATCGAGTTTTGTTTCGAAAAATCTTTAGAAGGCACTTCCTTTGACCTTGCTCGACTCGAATAGCTAATCCAGCGACAGTGAATTGAAGAGTGAAAGAATCACGAGATTGAACTGCTGGTAAACTTGTCAACCAACTTTTGGGTCCGCGGCAAAGCGGAGCAACAGCTGGAGGTTTGTGAGTGGTAAAGACCTTTCGTTCTAAGTTAATAAAGGTGTTACAAGTGCGCTACCAACAAGCTAAGGAAAGTGAATGTTTGAAGATACAATTGATTAAAGTACTAGGCCACGTTGGAAAGTTAAGATAATGGGGAAGGACGATCGCCTTCATTTCTGTTTTGGTATGATTTTGAATATTTAATGTTCCTTGATGAAACAATGATGTGATACCTTCGACAAATGTCATCAGAGCAAAAGAAAAACTAAACAGTTCGAAACTTCGCACCTTTTGTAATAATTTTGGCGGGATTATTAATTGCATTCTTTCTTTAAAGTAACGCTTCCGAGATTGATTAATCGAACTAGCGAATTATAAAAAAATAACGAATTCTCCCCGTTAGGTTTTTATTATTATGAATGAAAAATTATAAAAAATAATGCAACAATTGTTGGAAAAGTGTCAACGCAATTTTATCGGTTTTTTTATTCACTCGTCTAAAATAAGAGAAAGCGCATACAGGGGCCTAACCTCGCTAATTATTTATGTATCGCACGGAGTTAACCAGTTATCTTTCCTAACCTATTGAGGTTACGATGCACCTAACATGGTATAGCGGAATCACGTGCTAAACGGCGCCATCAATTTCGCCAAAGTTAGTGAGTATTTCATTAAACAATCTCGGCAGTAAAGTTTTAGATCGTCATATTTAGTGCACATCATCGAGATTTTCTTTAAAAATTTCTTCATAAATTTGTAAAAGATTTTTTTGAAACATTGCAATGTCAAACATTTGATCGCAATGTTCACTGGAGCCGCTTAAGAGTATTAATTTACCGAAAAAGGAAATCAAATCTGACATTTAGTTTTGGAGTTGTCATCTAGGAAGTTTCAGGAAACTGTTTAGGTGACAAGTCGAACTAACAAGTGGATTTGAATTCCGTTTGTGCCAATAAATTAGGTAAACGGTGCTTTGGTGTACCTTGAAGCCATATTTGTAAAAATGCTTTTTGAGTTGAAATTGATTCGCTTTTTACAAATTTTGATTTTATAATGGGGAAGATAAGGAATGACCAAGTGTCAAAAAAAAATTGCATATTGAACTCCCCCAAAACCCCTGAAACTCCCAAAGACCCCTCCGAATTAAATCCTGGCTACGGGCCTGTTTGTAAAGCCTCATTTTTTCTCTTTTTCACTTTTTATTTATTTTGTTTCATTTTTACTATCGGTGCTTATACTTTTCACATTTTTTAATCGTACGTCAGTAGAGTAAAGTAAGAGTAAAGGTGTCTGTCTTTCGTGTTACTGTTTCCTTTCGTGTTAAGTTATTATATTTGCGTTGGACTGTATTTAACAGTTATACCGCAATAGGCGAAAGCCTACGCGGTCAATCAATAAAAAAAGGTGTCTGTCTTCCAAGAAGAATTCTTAAAAAATCTTTGAAGCGTAGAATATTACCAACTTTTGTTCGGCGCCGGTGTAGTGCTCAGAATAGAAAAGTCAACGAAAATGGAGGGGGAAAAACTTGGTCATTCAAGTTGTGTGAGACCACAAGAAATTTAACCCACCGGTTTGGGGGGTTGAAGGGCGCAAAGCGTACGTTGCCATTCCGTACCATGAGTGAAACTCCTGGGGGACGTTTCCCGTACTTTGGAATTAAGAAGAGGGCCAGGGGTAGGTCTTTTGATCATAATGGGAATCGAGTTCTCTAGTGAAGAAACTCTGCTGCTGCACTGGGAAGTTGCTTTTTTAGGAGGTAAAAGGCGAGTTTGAAAGCGATCCACCTTAAGATCCTTACTCGCCCAAGTCGCCCGACATTAAATTTAATGACGATTGAGTCCGGGAGCGGGACCCACGAGAAGAAGAAACTAAGCTTTCAGGACCCCTTTGCCCCGACTTCCCTCCTCCTTAGAAAGAAAATAAAATAAAAGAAGGGGGAACGGAAGGAAAGTATCTGATAGGAAGCTGTCACCAAATAGCTTATTGACATATGGCTGCGTAGTAAAAGTCTTACGATAGCTGGGCTTGTTTGGCTAGGGGGCAGTGAAAGCCGGGAAAAGGAAAGGAAGTCCATGAAAAAATAGCGAGTTTACTTGGAAGAAAAGAAGAAAAATGATGTCGAACTCGAGTGATAGGTAAAGTTCCGCCGCCGAGAAGCTTCCCGTCACCCTGGCCAAATTTTGGCGCGAAAAGAAGGCGACGCCACGGACGTCACCCCCCAGAATGGGAGTGGGGCTCTGTCTTTTTGTCTCATGGAAAATGTTGTAGGGGAGTGGCAAATAATAGCTAGGAACAAAAATAAAAAGTGAAAGGGCAGAGCGTCTGTTCGTGTTCCCTCCGCTATATGCTTTCAGATCCATTAAGGATTTTGTTCGCTCCCGACTTTCTAAATTGATTCGTGACTAGTTAAGTGAGACATTGGAATTGACAGCAATCTGCTTCCCTTCAACTTTTCTGCGACTTTGTCCCCTGTTTTATGAGTTTCACACTGGTAGAGTGTCGTTACGAGAACAGTATGGTGACAAAGAGAGATTTATTTGGCTGGGGCTAATTCAGAAATAAATTGCTGGATCAGATCAAGAAGCGAGAGGAAATGTGGCTGGCTCGAGATTATGAGACATACAGTAATGTTAAAGGGTGAGGGGTTGAAATGTAATTAATAGCGATCTGTCTCCCCCTACAGCTCAGTTTGCTCAGTCGCCTGCTGGCACAGCTGGTTTTGTGCGTTTTGCTCTTGCGTACCTAAGGAGTTGGTTACAACAATCCCTTTTGCCTAGTACTATAGTGTTGAAAGACAATAGCGAGAGAGAAGAGCACGAGTGAGAGAAATAAAGAGAAGAAGGAGAGAATATTGCCAACACCCGAGGAAATTAATCGTATTTGCTTTCTTCTCAGCCATGGAAGTACCTCATCCTTCTCACAGATCCCAAAGAGGGGGAGAGAGAAAAAAAATGAAAGAAAATCCTGTTCTTGTGAGGGAGAATGGTTAGTTTTGTCCGTAGAATTGCTGCAGTCGCATTTTTCTACGCGCTTTAGGATTTGCAACGCTTGGGTAGATGTGCCGCGGCCAGTTCTTCTTAATATTTCTTTGGGGCGAAATACGGGAATGAACCTGGAGCGAAAATCCTCTTTAACACTGGGGATTATTCTTGAAATTGTCCAAAGGTGTTTATATACATTTTGAGCGTTTACGTTGTTGAAATGAAGGTCAAAGCGAGAATTACTAGGTATTTAAATATAATAAGGTATTCAAACAGAACAAAACATTTGATATAATAAGGCGTTTATTCAGAACAAGGCATTTAAATTGTGATTGTCTTGGCATAGTTTTGTTGTATAGTGATTAATTTCTCGTTGTAATTACCCTCTCTGAAGACTTACTTTAGTGGTAAACTTTCTCCAAATGGGGAACGTTTTGGTTACATTGTTTCTGCGATTGTTGCAATTGTGATCCATTGTAGTGAAGGTCGCCGGGAACGCAGGAACTGCTCCTGGGAGTACAGTTGTGAGGTTTGTTTGGAGGTGAGACGATTTATGCAAAAGGAACGTGTCAGCAAATAGATTTTCTTGGTTTTGCTTGTTGGGTGCTTTGGGTCGGGTGCTGGTCCCTTGGCTTTCTTTTTTTGATGATGATGATGATGATGGCTGCGACTCGGGGTAGAGTTGTTATTGGCTCATAACGCACCGGAGCGCGATGGCGCTGAAAGGAAATCTATGGCGATCTAATATACCTGGGACTACCGTTTGCTTTTCTGAATCGTATCTGTTTCTTTTTCTGGAAGGGAGGAAGGAGGGGGAATTTCTGTGCGTTGACGCAGCGACAAAGGAAAACGAAAGGCGAAAAGTAGGGGAAGATGATGAGTAGAGCGATAGCGATGGGTGTTGGGGGACAACAGCCAATACGAAGCAAGAAATAAGCGTAATTGACTTCGCTAGCAATCCATATAGCAATCTTTCTTGCTTTCTTGCGTCCGTCAAGAATTAGCCCAAGGGAGGAGTCCTCTTACGGACTGTGTTTAGGATAATGGGATTTTGGGTATTGCTGCCTGTATTTGTATGAAAGGTCAACGCCAACAGTGGGATGTCCAGTACAGAAGAAAATGTATAATAAACAAGCACTACAGAGTGTACATCGTTATGAATCCTAAATGTGATCCTTTCGTGTTCCTGTACCCTTATTTCCCCTTTTGTAATCTTGTCATTCCCGATCGGTCGGGAAAGTAAAAGCGTAGTCCTACTGCGTACGTTTGTGACTTCCCTGAATGGAAGTTCGGCAAATTGAGGCCGTGATTCAGAGAAAAAAAGAAATTCTCCCTCTCTCTCTCTCTCTGAGGGAAAAAAAGTTGTTTTCAAAGAGGGTACAAGCATAGGTAAGAGTGTGGGCGTACGAAAAACAAAGACAAAAAGATTGAAAATGGAGCGTTTCATCACAGTATAGTAAATAGATAGATAGCTAATATATGAAATATATGACCCAGTAACGGTACACTGTCATCAATAAACAAGTAAATAAAAATGTATAAAAACAAGTAAAGAAACCTACGTAAATATAAGCAAACAAAAACGTATGAATATAAGTAAATAAATATGCAATACATAAATGTAAGCGAATAAAAGTATATAAAAACGAGTAAAAACCTACGTAAATATAAGCAAACAAAAACATATGAATATAAGTAAATAAATATGTAATACATAAATATGAGCCAATACAAATCTATAAAAACAAGTAAAGAAACCTATATAAATATAAGCAAAGAAAAACATGAATATAAGTAAATAAATATATAATGCATACATATAAGCGAATAAAAATATATAAATATAAAATACACAAGGCGTGGAATAAAAATGCCAGGGCTTTCCACCCAACTAGGCGCTGCAGTAGGCCTGCGGTTATGTAACCTATTCGTGTGATGAAACCGGTACTGACGTCAGACTGGCTCTCAGTTGGTCGACATTGGGCTTTTAGGAAGGAATAAGCAAGCTTTTGAGAAGCGAAATTGCTGTTGGGGAGGCGGAGGATTTGAATAGGTTTCGCTGTTGATGAAAAGGCCAGGCTGGTTTCTGGAGTCACATAAGAACTCATTTCAGGCTGGTTAGACCGGTTCACCATAAAAGTGTTAAGATTCGGAAAGTTTTAGTTTTAAACAAGAGCGGCTGTTGGTGGGGGATTTGATGGGTGACTGATGAAGAGTTTGATTGTAATGGATTCGGGAGCGGAGAAGTTGCCCAGCAACGAATGGTAATGAGAAGAGGGAGCTCGCTTAGATGGAGAGTTTTCTTTTAGGGGGCGGAGGAAAGACAAGAAGCTCTTAAAAGAGTCGAGAAGGCCAGAAAGTGATACGAAGGGTTGTAGCTGGGGGTTCATTCTGTCGTTGCATTAAGGTTGTGATTACACGATAGGTGAAGAGGCGCGAAAACTTGTGCTGGAAAAAGGAGTATCGTTTGTCTTCCCAAAGAAGATTATGAGGGATCTGTGTGGAGGGTCATTGACGTCCTTTGTGTCCACCACTATTTAGCGTTCGAAAGCTTGTACACACTTCTTGCCCCGTTCTTTTCGCATTAGAACAGGAAAACCCTTGAAATTGTGATTTTAGACACTGTAGACCTCTCTGACGGTCGCAAATTCCTTAACCCAGACTGCACTAGAGAAAGGAATGAGTTTTTCTTTGCATTTTCTTTTCGAATACAGCGTAGGCTTGTGACTAATTGTAAGCTTGTTCTTCTAAGTAACTAAGAATAGAAAAAAGAAATTGAATAAGGGTAGAGCTCCATGGGAGGTCTAGCGCGTTATTTTTTGTTGTAAGAAAAACTTCGCTAATTGGGTTCGCAGCATATACAACTGCGAGTATGTAGAAATGCAAAGGTTCCCCGAACCGGGAGATTATGTATGATATGTAAATGTTGGGTAGCATTGCAAATTGGAGGAGTACTGCTAGTTGTACTGAAATAACATATTTTTTTACGCCAGTGAGAAAATAAAATTCAAATATATTGAGATCCACGGAAGTAAGTTATGAAAGAGTAGGCCTGTCTTTTTGAAAATCGATTCTTTGACAAGGAAGGACTTTTGCGTTGCAAATGTTCGCCATTACAGGACTTCGTAGGACTCTAGGGGTTTTCAGAGTTGTTTGAAGTCTAGTGCGTTGCAGTAATCCATTTTTGGCTTTTTTTTTAACTGCCCTTTGTTGCAGTGACATTAAGTTGAGGTACAAATCAAAGGAACAAGGATTGACATGGAAGAGATTCTTTTCTCTTACTAGAAGGACATTTGTCAATTGTCAGTGTTTTTTTCCCTCGTTCTACGTTAGGTAGAAAACCCAGTCTCAGAAAAGTATACTGTACAATTCTGTCCTTTTTCTATTTCACTCTTACGTATTGGGAGGGTTCTTCATTTGTCTTAATTCTCGATTTTTCAATCATCTTTTCTTATTGCAGTTAGTGGGGTACGAGTTTGTGTAGCTAGTGTGGTTTCACTTGCCTTCAATTTTAAAGCTTTTCATAGCTGAGCGAGTATTAAGTGAAAACAGCTGAGCAGTAAGAAAAGGCCGGTATTTTCGTCGGCGTGTCAAGAAAGGAGAAAAACTCCCTCGTGGTTTGTTCACAGTCATCACGAAAACTGGAAGCTATTGTTGTTTGTCGTGTTGGGCCCAAGTTTGGCAGCGATACTGGGGATGATTGTGAAAAAAGGAAAGGCAACCAGTCAAGACAACCGAGACATGGAGAAATTAGGTAAACGTCGAGCCCAGTCACTGTCAGATGACAAATGTTGACATTGTTGTATAGTTGCCAGGCTGTCAAGATGAATATCGACTTTGACTGCGGATGGGGGGGCAGCAAACAAATCAGCATCATTTATTAGCGTGGGCTTGTACCAAGGGCCGAGTTATAGATCTCCAACTGCCTTCCATCTCTCATTCAATTCCTCCTTCTGTTTCTCTCTCTCTCCCCTCTCTCCTCTCGCTCTCTTTGACGCTGGCTCGCCCAAGTTTCTTGTTCGTCTGCTACACTGCAGAAACGCAAGAAAACTCGCTCAATACCAGCTGCAACATTACTGCGACTTGGCTCTTCACTGGGTAAACCCTCTTCGCCCCGTTTGGCCTTTTGTTTTTCACTCTCCCCCCCCCCCCTTCTTTCGAGTACTGGCAAATGGGGTTCTGTGCCCGTATCCGCGAAAGTGAGAAAGAGGCAACGTTCCTTTTCTATAAAGTCGGGTTTTCTTGCGTTCGGAGGGTTTCACGAGCGGTCGGTCGCGTCAAGGTTCTTGAAAGTTCCCGGCATGCGATTCCCGGGGAAAATACATACATAGTTGGGTATTTACGACCTGATGCCAGATAGTACTTGGTTTTAGATCTCGACAACACGCAATTTCCCCCTCCAGGGCCGCAGGCGAAGGGTTGGTTGCTGGGTTGTGGGGTTGGAGCATGTTGGAAAAGCATGTTGGTTACGTGACGAACGCTTTTTTGGAACATTGCTTTTGGCCTCCCGGTACTTTCTGGAATTAAAACGCTTCGCCAGTAATTCGCCTCCGTTTAAAGGCTGGCGTGGTTTGCGTTCGTCGAAGGAAGAAAGACTTGGGAGAAAGAGTAGCGAAGAAAGTGAGGGCTTGTTGGGAAAAAAGGGGCGGAGCCATGGCCCCAAAAAATGGTCGAGCTCATCAAGACGAAAGCTTTAATCCATGATGAGAGGGTTTAGAAGATGGCTGGGCCGGTGCGAGAAAGAAATGTGGCCTGTTTGCCTCAAACTTAAAACTTTGATTAGCTCGTTGCAGCGCGTTAAGAGATAGACACAAGGACTGGGCTTGTTTTTAGCCTTTTATCGCCATGGTGGAGGGGAAGAAGTAAAAAGGAGCAGTTGGGGACCTGAGAACACGAGGTCGAAAGGTTTTGACGCCTCTTGCGATGTAAAAACACGCTTTTTGTAAAAAAAGAAGAAAAAAATAGAGAAAAATAATCAAGTCCGTTAAGAAAGACAGAGAGGAAAATGAAGATGAAAGAAATTCGGCGAGAACGTAACGCAGCCAGTTGCTTAGTTGCGGGCAGTCGACGTGACTAGCAATGTAATACGGGCGAAGTACTGGCCAGGTACGTGATATTAATAGATGAAGAGCCTGGGATTCGGCCCAGCATAGAGACCGATTGTTCTGGTTTAATTTTCCGATGGGCGCTATTTAGCAATGAGAAGTTGACAAGGGCTTGGCTGCGTAGATGGAGTGATTTCTTAGATTATCTTTCTTTAAAATAAGTCTTTTTGTTGTTGGGAAATCCGTTTCGATTTTGGAGGAAAGCTTATGGTTTGCGGTCAAAGAATGGTGTTCCAAGAAACAGACTCATTTGCCAGTACTGGTCAAATCCGTGCTTATCCCTGAGAAGGGACGTCCTGCTTGGGGATTTACATCATTAGGGAAAGATTTGGCGATGACTTTTAAATGTTTTAAATTTCGCAGAGTTTCATGTTCGGGCAAAACTTTTAATTTATTTAATCGCTGACTTCAATATTGTTTGGAATTTCCAAATAATTTTGGAACAATCATTCAAAATTTAAAATTATTTGGAAATTCAAAATTATTTAGAATTTCCAAATAATTAAAAAACTTGAACGATGTCTTCATGGACATTGTAGCATGTTATTTCTAGATCAGTATGGTTAGTCTTAAAGGGGCAATGGACACCAACAACGCATATAGAGATTTTGATGAATTAGTATAATAAACACTATTTTAGGAATCAAGAAATTTATTTCGATTTTTTCTGACCAGCCGTTCTGGGAGATATTTATTTTCGAAGTTTTTGGCCTTTTCCCGCCATGAGAAGCGTGACGTCACGGACGGGAACGTTTGAATTTCAGATTTCTTATTTCCTAAATATTTCTGTAATAATTTCGCACCTGAAAAAGGACACTTATATCCGGAAACTCCATTTTTCGCTCTTTTTTTATAAGATAAAGTTGTTTTTTGGTGTCCATTGACCTTTAATCTCCAAAATCAGGGCAATCGCTTTTTAAATGTGGTGGATGTTTTTCACCAAGATATATTGTATTCGATATATTTCCGATATGTCAATATCTCGATACATTTGCCTTGTTATGTATTTATTTTCCTTTTCTTTTAACTTTTACGTCTTTTCTATTTCGTGTTATCATTTTTTATTATTATTTTCTAGTTTTTATTATTATTTTCTAGTTTTTATTATTATTTTCTAGTTTTTATTATTATTTTCTAGTTTTTATTATTATTTTCTAGTTTTTATTATTATTTTCTAGTTTTTATTATTATTTTCTAGTTTTTATAATTATTTCTATTTTTTTATTATTTTCTAGTTTTGGTTTAATTCAGGCTTTAGACGTCAGGAAAGGGACTTAGGTTTGTTACAACTTGAAGTGTTCGCCCTAAGAAAAGATTCACGAGGGTTTGGCGTGTCGCGCACTGAAATTCGCCAGCAATGCTTAGAAACACCTATTGTTCATAGCCACGCACTCACGAGCCAGGGGCTTTCATAAAATCTTGCAAAGAGCTCTTACACTTAATTAGCAAGTTTGTGAGGTGGGAATTTTCGCATTTTCTGTCTTTTTTTAATGAATTTTATGTTTACTTCGTAACGAACTTTAAAGGTCCTCCCAACAATATGCAGTTGTTCACCACGGCTAATTAATAAGATTTACGTCATTGAGCAAAAGTAGCAGTCGTACCCAAAGGGGATGTGAGTGATAGGGCAAGTCTTTGAATATAGCACTCGAGAGAAGTTTGCTAGTTCAACAATGTGCAGTTCCGGACCAATGTCGTTTGTGGTGGTAATAGTGGAAAGAAAATAGGAAAAGAATGACAACTTTATTTCGCTTCCCTGCACCCAACTTGATGGGCTGTTGGCTACGTGTTTCTTGTGTGGCTTTCTAGAACGTGATCAAGCGAGGATGTGGGTATTCTTGAAGAAAGGGAGGTGGGGGGAAGGGGGGAAGGAGCAACATAGGAGTCGGTATTGTTGAAAAATTGTGACTCGGAAGTTTGGGACTCGATGGAAATGCGATGAAAAGCGTTCTTTTTAATAATGTTAGGTTGATAAGAGAGACAGAATATCAGTTCTTTTCCGCATTGTGTACTCCAATAAAGCAAGTTGCTGTGCGCGCCCGAAGTTAATTTTCTTTTGCCTTTTTCTTATTGCCTTAGGAGCAGAGCCATAAATCGTACCGGCCCTTGTGCGTTTTGACATTCCGCTTCAATTATTGGCTTCATCAGTTGGAACCAGCTGGCTATCATCTCACCAATATCTTCCTCCATGCACTCGTCTGCTTACTTTACCTACGGTAAGATACCTCTTTTCTTTGATTTTGAAAGCAAAGAAACGGGAAAAAAGGAGAGAAAAGGTTGGAACTCTGGAGCGTACGGATCATGTTAGCAGTTAGAAAGAACGCAACCTGATACCATAGGCTCATGAAAGGATACTTTGGGATGAGTATTGATGATCCAAGTCAGGCAAATATCGATTCGCAGTGTTACTTTTGGCCCCTTCGGCGCTCCATCAAGACCTTGAGCTACTCTTGTCAACTTTTTTCTCATTAGGTTCCTTTAAGAAAACCTTCTCATTAACTCGTGTTTTTGATGCATTTTTTCCTCCTTATCTTGCCATTGTCAAGGCATCTGCTAAATCAGGATAAGAACAGCTGTAGGAACCAGCTGGTTCGCAGTTTCTTGGACGATAATTAGCATCAAATTAGTTTCTTAAGTTCAAGCGTTCTACATGGACTAATCGCGAGAAGCAAAATCGTTTCCAAATATGCTCGGCTCCAAATTAGTTGTTTTTTTAATCAATTTAGCTGCGCTAAGTAAAATCATTTGCTTGGAAGCCAAGTAAACCTGTGCAACCATTTCCATCAGCCAAAACTCAGGAAGTCATTAGTGCTAGCCCGGTAATAGTTACTGGAGTGGCACTTGCCGTGAATTATAGAGTTTAACAAAACGACACTGGTTTGTAAAATTTTAAATTATCCCATGGGGTGGCAGTAGACGTAATTGGGATGATTTGGGTTTCTTTTCGAAACGTTAGAGCGCAGTCACGCATAAGGAGCTGCAATCAAATTCCGTGGGAATAATATATCAATTCCGTGGAAGTAATACATGAATAAAGTAAAAAGCAGAGGTACCGGCATCGATTGACAAACGTCGGTAGGCAGCAAACGGAACGCCACCTTTCCTTTGGCCTAGCAACTGGGGCGTGGTACTGGTAAAATGGGAAATTTCTGCGAGGGGAGAAATTTCCCTTTCTACGGTTGTCAACGTTAGCCAGAGAAAACTGGAAGAAGGGTAGGGGGCGTAGTTTGACACATGTAAGGAGCAACCTGTCAGTTCTTGTCATGATCGGGGCGAACTTTCGGCCGCAGTCTTTAGGGCCTGTCTTTATTGACCTCGTGGAGGACGAGTTACTGTACGCGGAATTGCTGCAAGTCTTCTTCTCCCATTACCTGTTCCTTTATTGCTTTTTACGACCCGGTTTTACTAAGACAGTAGGAGACTGGACCGTGCAGTATTGAGAGCCGAGAGAGAGAGAGAGCGAAGAAGAAGGAAATTGCCAGTGCTTGATGGAGCGGACAATTTCGGCAGTATTCATCATCCAAGAGACGGTGCTTCTGCCCCGGCAAAAGAAGAAGAAAGTCCGAATAGAGTTGAAGGGGGACCGGTGAGAAATAAACAAAGAAAAAAAAGCTCACCAACTCTGAAAAAAAGGGGGCGAAAAGCGTGAAGCCAGGCGTGAAGATGATTGTCGTCTCTTCGGAGCTTCACATTCCCTCTCTGCCCATTTTCAGAGCGCGGGGAAAAGAAGTTAAAGCTTCGCTGCACGTTGGCGTTGTTTTTTTTTATTCCTGTTGCCTTTTTCCTCCCCCGTTTTGTCTTTGAAAAAGTCAGCCAAACGCTTAAGGTGAGCCTCGCATTCTAGGAAAAGAGATTGGGGAAATAAAAGAAGGAAGAAATCCCCTTAATTTAGATTATCTTCAGAGGCCTTTTGTTTATACATTTTGTCATTTCGGGGCCGGGGCATTATACCTTATAAGCTAGCGTAGGTGGGTGCGGATGCCCCACCCCCAGGCTCCGGAAAAAAAAGAAAAGCATGGCAGTTTATGGCGCGATCTTCATGTTTTTGCAGAGCCAGTGGCACCCAAATATAGTCAAACGGGGAAAAATTACGTGGCAGGTTAAAAGCTTCGTCTAAAACCACGCTCGTACATCAATGCAGAAATGTGAAGTTAACGGCTCGCGGTATTTCCCCGGTTTTTTCCCTTTTTTCTTTCATATTTCTTCTCTTCGCCAGCATAAAATATTGCGCTGTAAAACGGTCAAGTCCTTCATGACATATTTGTTAACGCAATTGGCTGCTCCAAAAAGCGCCGAAGAAAACACGAGGACGACCCGTACCCCCAGCACCCTTTGTACCGCCATCTTTCTGTGCCAGTAAGTCGCTCTTTCGCGGAGGGAAAGAATAACCACCGCAGAGTCGTAAATCTTCCCAGGAAAGGGACGGGCTGTCATTCCTCCGTCAAGCTCCTTTTTACCCCCCCAGAAGAGGAAAATTACTGGCAACTGTTGTATCGACATATCAAAACTCAGGTATTACACATCGTCAGGAGCTTTCTCCCCCAGTCACTAGGGGGGCTGGGGTATTGGGGTGAGTTGTCCCTAGGGGCTGGAGCCCAGGAACGAAAAATGAAGTAGACATGGGTAGAGCTGATCGTCACAAGTAGTTGAAATGGGTTGTTCCAATGGCTTCGGGGGTTGTAAGCATGGGCCTCGGGGGAAAGGGAGGGGCGAAACTGGTCCGTTACTACGGAAGGGCCGGAAAGAAAAAAAAACACGGGTTAGTTGCTGTAAGTATTACAAAGGAAATTTGATCGTTGCCAGCCGCAGCACGATCCTAACTAGAGCTATTAAAGAAAAGTGGCGCTGGTTACCGCTAAGGGGGTGAAGAGACTGAAAAGCCAAAGGGTAAGTGGGGGGAGGGGGGTGGGGGCTGTAGAGCTGCGAGGTAGAAAGGGCCGTTAGTGATGTCCGAGAGCCGGTAAAACGGTGGGCGGGACCCTTCTTGGATACACTCAGCTAATGGAGTGTGGAAGCACCTTTTCGATGGTGGCTATTTCCTTGGCTTTGTCATTTCTTTTTGGCGGGGCCAGTTACGATACCTTTTGACTCAGGGTATTTTTTTATTATTATTATTTAGAAAAAAAAACACTTTTTTTTACAGAGCTAGGGTCTTTAAGGTGAAAAATGTGCCTGAGAGGAAATTTAAGGGCTGGGAGCGGGTCACGGAGGGTATTGCTGCGATGTAGGCCCTGCGGGGGTGTTTGGGGTCGGCGGAATCGCTTAGCGGCGGAGTCCAGGGATGAAATCGTGAACGGTGGTGTTTTAAACTTGGAGATAAATGCGGATCGCCCCAAAGGAGTTAGGTTTACTCACCGGACTTGAAGGATTGTCGTAAGCGTCCGGCGCTTGAAAGAGCCAGGGGGGCGTAGGGTAGAGATTGAGGATGAGTCCGTTGGTGGGAAGTATTGGCAAGTTCTGAAAGAAATATTGAATGGTGAAAAAAGGGAGAAATGAAACACAAGTTCTGGAAGCTCTTTCCCAATGCGAAGGCTCTGCTCCGTGTCCGATTCAGTGAACTGGAACCGAATTATAAGCCGGATTTCGTGCTGGGGAAAGCGAAGGCGAAAAAAGAAGCTGATTCTTTTTAAATATCGCGTGGTAGTTGATTTTTTTTTAAAAAAGGCCCTCAGGAGGGTACTGTCGAAGGGCTGGGGCTTTTCAGTGCGATTAGAAACAGGGGGAGAAGTTGGGGAAAACTTTTCACGCCTGGAAGGAGCTGCCTGCTGTATAGTAAGAATTAGAACCTGCCTTTTCACTAACTTGGGCGGCAGATTTAATTAGAACTTGTAAACGCTCCTGTGCAACATCTGTTGTGTAGCCCAGGTCTTCGTGACGACACATTTCTGCGTAAGGCAGTAATCCCCACCTAGTTTTAGGGATACTCACCCTTTTTTTCCACTGGCGGTTTTCTTTTTTTATTTTTGATAGTTATTTCTACTCGGAGTATTATTGTCCAGCTTGGTCGATGTATTATAGAATCTGTGTAAAGTATACCAGAGTAATATCTCAATTACTCCAGGATAACAATGGCGTCATGCGTCTGTTAAAACAGGTTGTCAATCTGTGTGACGTGATACTCGAATGAATGATGCGTTGGAAATCAGTCTTTCGCGATTCCTACACAGTAACAACTCAGAAACAAACGTGGCAATATAAGAAATTTCAAGTGCCAAACATCCCAAATACCACGCCAATTTTTAAGGTTAATTGAGTTAAATACCAAACTAATTCAGTGAATGAATCCGGCAGTCAAGGCTATTATATACTGTCCATCGCTTTTGGACGATTAAATGGAGGAATTACGTGGACGATTTTGCATTTACCACTCAATGTCTCTTAAATTAATCTTGACAGTAAAGTTTCATTTCATAATCCCTAGAATGTTACGAAGAGATATATTTGAAAAAAAAACGAAAGATAATTTACAATTGTTGAAGGAATTTGTTTCCTTTTTTTGGTCGAAAAATTATCGAAAATAAGCAACAGATGTAGAGAAATCGTCAAGGTAATTTTCTCGTTTTCCCCATTTAGTCAATGTAAAATAAAAAAGATAAAGGACTGTATATCGGACGATTACATGAAAAATTTACCTGGACGATTTTGCATTTACCACTTAGTTTTTATCAGCTTAATTTTGACAGTAAAGTTTTAGTTGATAATCCCTAGAATCTTACAAAGAGATATATGTGAAAAAAAGCTCAGATAATTTCCAATCATCGAAAGAATTTGTTTGTTTTTTTTTACGAAGTTCTGAATGTCCGAAATTTGTCCATGTTATATTCCAGGTAGGATTAATTGTAAAATGTTGGTCGAAAGATTATTTAAAAAAATATACCAATAGGTATGGAAAAATGGTCAACGCAATTTCCTCGTTTCTCCCATTCACCCAATATATTGATAAAGTAGGAGAAATGGTATACAATGGCCTTAAACTTTCGCATGTTTCTGATTCCGGCCCGCGATTCAGGAAAGGACCTACATGTCTTACGAGTAAATACTATAGACGTGGACATTCGTACAAACGGCGCTCTCTTGGCTCTTATTTTTTATTCAGTAACCGTATTACATAACTTATGTCTAATATATTGATGTTTGGGCTCGTATCCAATTACGAAACTGTTCCTACCGTCGTTTTAGGTTATTATTGCACGACGCAGTAACGTGTGTCATAATGTAGCTCATATCACGTTCGTATTTTTGTCCCAAACCAGCCTAGAGACGTTTCGTCAACCGACGCATAGAACGTCGTTACATTTTGTACCGAGTTACCAATAAGAAACGGTAAAGGGAACGTGAAACCCCTAACTCGGATGTCAAAGAAACGAAAGAAACCCCTGGAGGAGGGTCAAGTGTCGCCGCGTGCTCTCACCAGACGAAAAATTAGCCCTAGGTAGCAAGTCACATGCGTCCCCTAAGTGATTTTCCAACCCCCCTTTCGTACTATTACAAATGTACTACTCTGTCATAGAAACATGCATTTTTCTGTCCGGGGGGTGGAATCCTGACTAAATGCGGGAGGGAATCCGGAGGGTGGGCGGTGGCAGGACCCTGCAGGTACCGGAGGTGAAAGAAATACCCGGCTTTGCTAGACACCCTTACCGTTCTGGCATCCATTTCTCAACGCTGCCTCCAGGGTACCAGCATGCTACTTCGGTGGGGTGGTCGGAATAGAGCGAGGGAGGAGCTGGAAGGACCCACTCCCCCTTTTATAAAATCGCCTGAGGGCCCCCAACGGTGCTGCTATGCAACCAGCCACGGAATATCGCTCCAGGGGGTTAGCCAAGAAAATAGGGTGGTTAACTGTTCAGAGAAATTGCCTCTTCCTTTTCGTCTCTCTTTTTTTTATTTTGGTAGTGTTTCGCTTTTTCGTTTTAAGCATCCACCGCAGCAATGCCCTGAGGATCTTTTTCAACCCCCCACCTTCACCCCCCCCCCCCCTGAGGCGGTTGGTAACGAAAACTCTTGAATCATAAAAGAAAAGAGAAGCCGGGGATTCCGTCCCCAAACCCCTTTTCGAGAGGGTTAGGTGGGTTCCAAGATTGCCCCGAAGGGCCGGGTGGGGAAGAAATTTCGTTGGTGGTATCTCGGAATGCGACATCACACACAATTTCACCAGAAGCAGCGTACAAAACGAAACGAGACAAAGAAGATGAGGAAAAAACGAGGTCGTAAAAAGGCTGAAAAAAAAGAGATGGGGAGAAATTGTCCATAGAGTTTCGTTTAGAGATGTATTGCTGGTGTAACGACTGAAACTTCTTTGGGAACTTGGCTCGTTTTTTTCGCCTCTTGGCCGCCATTGGCATTTTCCTTTGTGATTTCTCGTTTAAGGGGTCTTTAACCCGCTTTGGGCCCCTGCAGGCTGCGGGAGAAACAAGCGTTGAGAAAAATGGCGGACACTCTTTCATGGACTTCCCGTTCGCTTTTGCGTTTATGGGCTGGAACGAAAAGCAATTTTGAATCCTTATCGAAAGGAAATGAAGGGCTTGCCCCTTCTTTTCCCTAGGGTTGGGGTGTAATGGTGTGGAGGGGGCGAGTTCAGGTCTTAGGCCTAGGGAAATTAAACTGATGTAATAATATTCGGAATTGCATGGAGAAGGTGGGAACGATTCTTTGAACAACTTCATCATTTAAAGAAAATGATCTTTTATTTCAAAAAATTTAATAGTGAAACGGCGCTCTCTTGGCTTGCTCTTATTTTTTTATATTTTTTTAGTTACTTTTTTTAAAAAAGAGCAGTTAAAAATATTCACAAAAATTTGAAAGACCAAACGCCACTCAAAGTAGAGATTTGATTTAATAATTAGATTTTTTCGGAGATATTTTTTATGCTGGGTATTTTAGAGGGAAAATTTCTACGGCACTATTCATTCCATTCAATTCACAATGCGTGCAAGGCCGTAGATAGGGGGGATAGGGGGGCTTTACCCCCCCCCCCCCCCCGCCGAAATTTTGATTTTATAATAGAGAAGATAGGGAATGACCAAGTGTCCAAAAAATTGCATATTGACCCCCCCCCCCCCTCGAACTGATATCCTGGATACGGGCCTGAATGCATGGGCTAAAAATAGTGAACATTTGTTGTGGATTCTTTCCAAACTTCTTTTCAAATTGAATGCGTTTTTGCACTAGAACATTACACCCATACAGAAAATTCGAAAAATATCTCTCCGTTCTTTTATAGAAAAGGGTTGAAACAATAATCGAGCAATTCATAGAATGAAAGGAAAATGAACAGAATAATATTACGTACGAGAGTTTAAAAGAAAGCAGAAGACGATAATCTGTTGCTTTCGTTCGTTTTAGAAAAGGTAAACTTGTGGATATTATTCAAGGCGTATTTTGACAACGACTCACAGACACGAGCATTGTGAAGTATTGTATAATTGTACTATTAAGAAATATTTCACAATGTCCATAGAAAGCTTTTGAAGGGATACCTATGTTTGAAGCCAAGATGCGTTAATCTTCTTGTCTCCTATTTTTTATTGTTTTTTCTCTTAATTTGCCTTATACTTATTTTGCGTCTGTATTCAACATTTACTTCGACGTTGGGATGGGATTCCAATTTTGACTTTTAAAATTCATGAAGCATTGGTGCCGAATTGCCGTTTTTTCGCCATTTCGCCATGCGTTTTATGAAAGACTTTTCCCGTCTTATCTGTTCCGGACTTATTGTATCTGTGTATCTTGTCTATGCTTGGCGGGATGTGCGAGAAGTGTAGTTCGGGGATTTGGTCTTTTCTCTCCTGACAGCTTTCTTCGCTCGCAACAAGTAGCTTTAACGCGATAAGCAAGTCAGAGAAGCGACAAGATGAGTTTGGGGGTCCCTCAGCAATTCCCCTTTTGTGTTGATTTTTGACAACGTTTTTACCGACCCGCCCCAAAACGAAAGAAGGAAAGGCTTCAGCTTTGCCAAGAAGCATTTTGACGAAACGCAGCCCAAGTTGGTAGCAAAGCTTTGACGCATTGGCTGACGTACGCCAAGGGGGGTGGAGGGGGCTAATGGGAGTTGTGTGATGTGAGGCGCTGTAGGAATAGTCACGGGCAACTTGGGTATCCATCCGTCATAAGTTGGGGGCGAGAGAGAAAATAAGAAAAAAATTCCAGCGCGGCAGAAGCAGCCAATGGAGCGAAGGGGAAAAATCTTCTCCTTATTCTCGTCTTAGAGAGACTTTGGTGGCCGTCATTCTGACAAGTTCACGTACGTCTAAGTGATGTTGAGAGCCCGCGATGCGAAGAAGATGGCTCCCGAATTCCGGATTATAAATGAGTTTGCTCTGGCTAGGGGGGGGCGTGTGAACGGAAAAGGGATATTTCTGCGTGTGTGTGGCATTGATTCCTCGCGTTCTGCCCCGAGCCACGTACTCGTACTCGTGTGCGAAAACTTGGTGGCAGAGGTACGACTAACTTTGGGAAGAAGGGGTTAATAACGGATAGCCAAGTGCTGCTAATTAGGGGGGCGTGGGGTAGCTATAGCTATCCTTGGCCTGGCAATGATTTCAACGGTCTTAGAGGATTGAAAGTCGGAGAGCTAGAATACAGAACATGCAAAGCGTGGAGGTGGAATTGACTTCGAGGTGGGAACAGTAAAGATGTAGAAATTAACTCAAAGCGCGAGAATATTTAATCGAAACGAGGCTTTCATGTATTGGCTCTGATCGGGGCAAATTTAAGAAAATTGGAGGTCGATTTTAATCAAATTTGAAATGATTTTGAAATGCAGTTCAAAATAAATGTTTTTTGAAATTTCAAAATGCAAATCAACGAAAAATGTTGTGAATTTGGGGTGGTTAAAGTTAATTCAATTAACGGTCTTTTCCCCAAGTCAAGTTCAATTCAATTCAAAGTTAGATAAAGGAAACGAACCAGGGGACGTGAAAAGTTTATTGCGGCTCTGAGAAAAATAAGGACAAGCTGCGCTTATAAGTTTTCATGACCCATACATTTTCTTTTCATATGAAGTCGTGGAAAGAAAATCTTGAAGTAACTTTGTCAAAATTCAGTAATTTTTCTATGTGAATTCCTACAAATTTCTTAAGCAATTAAAAAAAGCCGTGGACAGATTTAGTTAACATTCAGCGGAACAATTCAATTCGGCCCAGCTCTTAGCACTAGAAAATTTTACTTAGTCTGCAGTGAGGAGTATAGAAAGCTGTTGACAGTTTCTACAATTTTACTTGTCGAAATTTCGCTTTCGAATGACCAAATTTCTAGCGCTAATCTGCCACAAGAAATATCATCCTTCCTCGTGTGATTTTTTTTTTACTTTTTCTTCTTTTTCTATCTCTTTATTTTTCTTTTATGTTTTTTTTTTTCATTTCATACTCGTATTTTTTATCTTTATTGTTAGCAGAAGTGTAAGCAATATGCATCAAGATTCTTCGCTTTGGGTCGGAATAAAGATAGCCGTGGCCAAGTGTTTCAATGAGCAACGTTTCTCATTTTTTCCCACTTTGGTGTAGTTACTTTTCTGCAATTTACTTCAAGGACTTTAAATAGCGTGCTAAACTAATGCGTCGGGCGTTTAAAGTATGAAACCCAGTTACCCAAGAGAATCGTTGGGAGTTGGGAGTGTAGTGCATCAGTGTAAGGACTTTTGTTGTGCTTTCTCATTCGTTATGTTCTATTGGCGACTCGTGAGAAGAACTCCAGTATAAGTAAGGGAGAAAGTAAAGCTATTGATCCGCATTGGAGTTTGTGACCGTAGAGTAGTGTCTATAACTGGTCAGTGTTTTGGGTTGAGGGGTAAAGCAACGGTTTGTCTTTCTGTCCCGGGGGTAGCCAGACGCATGATTTATAGGGCACGGGCCAGTTGGTGACCACTTGCCTCTGCACTGCGGGAATGATATCAGCAGCAGCGTAATTACCTTTCATGCTCACCCCTAGATCCTTTTCCCCTCTTAAACACGCTCCGCTCGCCTTTTAGCAGAGGGAGCTTTACAGCCAATACCTCTCCCGATACAACAACGGAGGGTTCGAAACTGAATCTGTCAACGTAGTTGGGAATCGCCGTGGAGTTTTTACCTTCCCCAAGTTTAGAACAACAGTGCTGGAGTTGACGCTCCCCAAAGGGTGCAGGGGTTAAGCACTGGGTCAACATTTGATAAAGGTACGGGGTAGTTTGACCGCTTAGCGACAACGAATCCAGGAAACATTGCCTTAAAATAGCATTAAAGGATCCAAAAGTCAATTCCTTAATTTCAGTAGTATTGCTGGTCGAGTGCAATTCGCCTAAACACTGCTAAAGACAGGGAGTACGCGTTCGATTATTACTGCAGCGTAATAGGTTAATGGATGTCATTTGGGAAGGCGGGGATAATGGGAAGCTGTGGGACAGGGAAGGATTTGTCTCATCCCCCATGAAGGGAGATGTCGTACTTTTTATTTTATTTTTTCTTGCTTTTTCTCGGTGTTGATCGAGAGATTTTTGGAACAAGCAACGTTCGCTTGACAAGAAGGCAAACAGTTTTGCAGCAAAGCAGCCAAACACACACACACATAGATCAATTTTCTGGCCATTGTCACCCTGAATAATGGCCTGGAACCGACAGCTCCACCTTTCGCTTCTTACAAGTCCTTCTTTTTTGAGTCCTTTAGACAGAGATCTTAGGGAGATCAATACAATACAACTCCTCCCACTAAACTTGGCTGATATTGCTTGTTCGTTGGCTTTCAAGCCCATCTGTCTTTATTTTCCCGGGGCGTGGTGTTGTGTACATCAATTTAATTATTTTGGGACAAACAAAGCCCGGCCGTGCCTGATACAGCGTCAACCCCCGAAAAGAAAAGGCTTAATAAGTACATTTCAGAGTCGCATTAGACACATAGCGTTCGGTTTCACTTTTTTCCGGGGCATGTTCAGCGACAGTGCCGACAAGGAGATAAATGCTGCCTTTTTTTTTGGGGGGGGGGGGTAGAAAAAGAAAAAGTGCGACGATTTATTGTGACTTTCTGGAACGCTTGTAAATAGCGTTTCACAGCTTCGGATTGCGTGAAATGGAAAGGAAAATGTTCCTATGACAGGTTACGAGATGAGAGGGGTGAAAAGGGAAGAAAGAAGGTGGAAGGGGGTGGGGAGGCTTAATAGCCCATTTCAGAGACTCATTACGGAACCGCAAAAGTCCATTAAGGGAAGAGAAAATGGATATCGGAGCCTTTTTACGGAGAATTTCCCTCCCGGCGATACTGCATAGTGTATTGGTCGATTTTTCTCCGCCGTTGCTTAAAAAAGAAAAAAACTGTTCCGTGTGTCTGATTTTCGTGTTGCGGGTTGGGTTTGTAAGCGTAATATATTTACAATTCGTTGAGTTTGTTGGCTGTCTCGGCAGTTAGCTGCTCGATGCCCACGTTACCGATGCTGTTCTGATATGGAAACTTGGGCCAGTCATGCTTAGCTGTCGTGAACCCTGCGGTTATAATTGAAACGAATGATAGGGGTTGAATGGCTCCGAGCGGACGGGGGGTTTATGTAAAGATAACCAGCACGCGGGACTGGGAAGGGCCAGATATTGTTGTGGGGACGATTGTAACGCACAACATGCCACCGTAATGGAAGAGAAAATGTCTAAAAGGAGTAAAAAGGTCTTCTTGATAGGATAGGTAATCTTCTTGCTAGCTTAGTAGGTAGAAAGATCAAAGCACCGTAATGAGAACAACGCTGGGAATAGGTCTATGTATTTCTTGAAAAGGCTTTCGAGATGCATGAGTGGAACGAAACGTAACTGTCCTAACATTTGCGTGTACTTTTCGCTCCCCCGTGGAGCGATTCCACCGATGTTGTCGATTCAAACCGCAGCAAACACGGGAGAAATGAGTTGCAAGTTGTTATAGCAACGCTGCTCGAACTTGCCACATCGGCCTCCCTGGTTGCGCGTAAAGGGCAATGGATTCCAAAAAACAACTTTATCTTATAAAAAGGAGCGAAAAATCTAGTGTCAGGATATAAGTGTTTTTTTTCTCAGGTGCGAAATTATAACGAAGGTATTTAGGAAATAAGAAATCTGAAATTCAAATTTTCCCGTCCGTGACGTCACACTTTTCATGGCGGGAAAAGGCCGGAACTTTGAAAATAAATATCTCCAGAACGGCTGGTCAGAAAAAATCGAAACAAAATTCTTTATTCTTAGGATAATGTTTATAATAGTAATCTATCAAAATCTCTATATGAGTTTTTGGTGTCCATTGTCCATGAAATTCAAATTTTTCCCTCCGTTACGTTACGCTTCTCATGGGCGGGAAAAGGCCAGAATTTTGGAAATAAATATCTCCAGAACGGCTGGTCAGAAAAAAATCGAAACAAAATTCTTAATCGTAGAATAATGTGTATTGTATTGTAATAATCCATTAAAATCTCCATATGCGTTTTTGGTGTCCATTGCCCTTTAAAATGGGCACCAAAAAGTACCCGTTGGCCCAGACTGTCATGCGGAGAAATTTATAATTTTTCTGATCCGGTTAAAAACTTTCCGGAGTCGCTTAGACTCAGTCTTTGTCTCTTAAGATTTTCTCGTTTTTCCAAACCGGGAATTAACTGGAAGGGGAAAAGGAAAAGGACTGTAAAAGTTCGTTTGCAGGCTGGGGTTTTCTTCAGGAGCTCGATTTTTTTTTCTTACCTCGCCCGAGTTCATTTAAATAATTTAGGGAGCCGTAGCGCAAATGACACCTGACTCAGCCCAGCTCGTTTATTTTATTTTACTTGTTTTTCTTTATGGGTAGAAAGGAGCGTAAAAAAGGGAGAAGAGCCAGGTTCTCGATCGATAGGTTTTCCCGCGTGGAAATCAGCTATCTCGTGGTCAAAATTGAGGGGGACTTAAGTTGAAGCGGAGCAAAAACGACGAAAAAGTGAGACGGGCCAGAAATGAAGGGATAAAATGACAGGGCTGAACAGTGAGGAAGAAAAAGTGTCGGGGTAAAAAGGCATTATGGATCCGATGAGCTTGACATGGGCCTAAATAGAGGTCATTTGTAACAATTTGGGAGCGGGAGATTATTGCTGTGGCTTTCAGGTTAGCTGTGAAGGTAAAAACGAGCATTTGATGGCGCTTTTGTTTCGCGGTACCGGGGCTTTGTGTTTCTGGGGTCGGCATTTCTTATATACACACACACACACGTAGCAGAAGAAAAAGAAAAAAGGGCGTTTTTAGCAGGAGAAAATGGATCTATTCGTTTAGATGGTAGGGTTATAAAAGGGCGTAAAGAGGGTTATAGGAGGACGATTGAGGCTTTGCAGTTTTATAGGAAATTGCTGCAGGGGCCAACCATCGATCTCATAGGGCTTTCAGTTTTAAACGGCGATTACAGTTTCGCTATAGTTTTTCTTACGCCAGCGCCCAAATTTGAAGGCAGGGGTGGCGTTATTGCCCCAAGGATTACTGGCGAGTTTTACTTTTTGTGCCCGGGCTCGTTCCTGTTATCGCTGCGAGATTACTGCGCATTGTGGTGATTTTCTTTATGAGTATTTGGCTTGCTGGGCTATAAGTGGCGTTTGGGGGAGAATTATAGGATTGGGTGTTTGTATTACAAGGCGTGATATTGGAAATCTTACTTTGGTTACTCCAAGTCTAGAAGGGATATTTCTTTAAGTTTAGAAAAAGAAAAAATTAAAAGGGCGTGTCCAGAATGCTTTGCATCTCTGGAAAACAAAAATTCGATGCTTCGGCGCTTGCTGCAGCGATTTTGAAGACTTTCAACGGTTAGCCTACTGTTTCTTTTAAATACTCTAGTTGTATCACTATTTCTGACAACTTTTCGGAATATTTCTTCTAGTAATATTCGATTACAGTTCTCGGTTATCAGGGGATAAGCCTTGACGATTTGGTTATTTGTGCAGAATTTGTGCGCAGAATTGACGCAGTCTCTCGCAAATAAAAATTGTATTTATTAAAATCAGCTTCTTTTGATTCATCGTGCTAATTCCTAATGATTTAGATGTCTTTTATTCAGCTTCTGGGAGTCGCATTATAGAAAAGCAGACGTTGGGAATTACTTACTTGGATGGGACTAATCCGGAGGTGTTAATTCAGTCGCTAGTAAGCGCCCCAGTTGCCAAGACCGGTCGAAGGCAGGCGAGCGATTTGAATGTGGGGCTCTAGGGGGCGGGCCAATTGGCAAGTTCTTCCGGAGGAATTTCGCGCGAGTTAAGAGCAGAGCCATTAGCGGCCAGAATAAGAGCAGAGTTGGCCGGTAAAAGAGGAGGAAGCGATGGACTCACGGACGCGAAGTTTGCGGGAGAAGCGGGGAAAAGTCCGTGGCGTAAGAGCGCCAGGGACGCTGAGGAGTTGGCGGGAAGGCCAGGGCTCAAGTGTGTGTACTCGTTAATGGAACTCTGCGGACGCCGGTTTTCTCTTCACCCCTCCAATCCCTTTTGCGACTAATGCTGCAATTCCCCGGGAACGGAGAATTAAGTGGGTGGCACGCGTCTAAAAGCCAAGTCGGGCGAAGAGCCTGGGTTGTCTCTCTTAGTCACTCCTTTGACCTTACGACAGATGACTGCGGAGTCCATTGGGCAACTTTCAAACAATCGCACAATTGTATCGAGCATAGGAGACAAATGGAACACATGGTGTGCTGTGAATGCACGATGCTTTGGGGTGATTCTATCAGTTAATGAGGATTGGCTTAGCTAAGGGGAAAGAAAGTCTGGTGGCGGGATCTTCGAAGGAAACCATTCAGCTTTGGGATATTAGCACGCAAGTAGCGATGAGTATACCTGAGTAGTTGAGTAAGCCCACAGGGGCCATGCTGGGGAGAGTTGAATTCTGAAGAGTTATGTCAGTAAAAGTGGTATAGATGCCAAATACGAGGAGAGAGTTATTACGTTGTCAACTTTGTCAAATTGGGGTCGTTCAATTCAAACTTGGAATTCAGGAGAATTTTTAGAAAGTTGCAGTAATTTAAAATGGGTTTAAATAAAATGAGATGGAATGTAATTGATTTTAAGGTTCAATGCCATTCCCTTACAGGATCTGGATGTAATCCTGCTAGAAATAAACATCTGTAAACTGAGACAAGACAGACAAACTATTTTAACATTATTTAGACTATGAACCGCTCACTTTCCGACAAAGACATATTTATGTCGTATAAAAAAGACAAAAGACACGACGTGCTTATGCAACAATTACTCAAAACAAGACTTCCTACACATATTCTTCAAATGTAGGCGACTAAGCAGACATAAAGCGATACTCCTAAGAAAACTAGCTAAATTGAAAAGCAGCGATGAAAGACTTACAATAAATTGGCAACCAGACTTAAAGACAAATAACAAATTTCAATAAAATTTCAACAATAAAATGAGAGACTTGAGAACAAAACTATGAATGATTGATTGTACAACGAGATGTAAACGAAACAAAACTTAAGCTATCAATACAAGGAAGGCAACGAACTATGCACACGCCCGATTCCCATTTAAAAAAAGTCAAGTTGAATGTGACAGTATGAGAAAGTGTTGTATAATGTCGAAGCACAATTTTTTATATTATTTGTATTTTAAAGTTGAGAAAAAAGAAAGTCAGGTCCTAAATTAAGTCAATTATTTTTAATTTAAAAAGTGAAACGGTAGTCCAATTGAAATCAGGTTCAATGTGTGACAAGGCCCCTTACAAAAATTTCGCGGTTACAACCTGGAGTATTCTGCTGGATACACGGAGGTTATTGGACAGTTAACTGCGGTGATTTGGGATTCCTGTTAACTGGCGGTTCATTGCTGGTTTGAATCTTCTTTTTACCGGCTATTCATCTGTGGTCAACCTGCTACAATAAAACCGTTGGTTAACTGACGGTTAATCCCTAGTTAAGAACCTGCTGTTTACCGCCGATACAGTTCTAGTTAACCGAGATTATTGCAACATCGGGTTAACTGGCGGTTAATCCCTTGTTGAAACCTAACTTCTACTGCTAGTTAAACGACTAAGGTATCATACTAGATTAACTGGCAGTTATTGCCTGGTTAAAAACCCACTCTTATGGAGAACAATGAGATTTTTCAAGTAACGAAGATTATTTCAGTGGGTGAAGACGCTAAGCGTGCCATTGTGGTCTGCAAAAAAAACTTACAATAGATAAATTTTTAAATCAATTAGATCACGTCGTTATTATAAGAGGAACGACGTACTGTCACATTGCGATCTGGTCTGAATATATATTCTCAAAATGTATCGTTTTTTACGAGGACAACTTGTCCGAGCTACCGTCACATATAGAGGTTATGTCAAATTTGAGAGTGAGAGAATAACTTTAGTAAAATACCTTGCATAATTCTGAAATCATGATTTCTGTACAGCAAGTATTCCTCTGTTCACTCTGGCGCTT
>JAHZNP010000414.1:0-63220 GCA_020615345.1 Triops cancriformis | reverse complement strand
CCCAAATTGGGAAAGGGAGAGAAGCCAACCCAGCAGTTTCTTTGAAATATTGTTTCCCATTGTATTTGTATTGCGTTGCATTTACAAAGAACATGCATTCGAAGAAAACAATCTTTCTCCTTACTCTCTCGTCTATTTGATGACATCAGAAAGAATGAGGTTTCGTCCTGCATCTTATGGCATAACTTTTCAGTAGTAGTGATTGCTCCAATGAAATAAACCTTACAATGCCAAAAACAAGCCACAAACGTTTCATATAAATACTCCCTAATTTACTAAAACTGAGACATCAAAACGACATGCAACTTTCCAGTAATAAAGGTAGTATTGTAACTGAAGCTAGATTTGAAAAAGTCCTGTCCCTGTGAATATGTCATACTGGGAAAAAGAAAGTGGAACAGCCCGACGTACGGAATTGTCATAAGCCGAAGCAAGCATGGTTAGTCCGATTAAGTTGCAGAGACAGGCGTAGGCTACCCGACGGCTCGCTGCACCCATCTTTTGTAATTATTGTAATTACGATCCCGGCTTCTAGAGGAACTTCATTTTGTCAATATATGCATAGACCAATGTGTACTAGCATTCAAGATACATTAAATCTCCAGAAATTACAGCGTATGTCATGGGCGGTAATTCCCAATGAAAACGAAATCACACGTCTCAATGAGGAATTTCGAGTGACTCAACAAAAGTGTGCGAAAAGCATTCCGGACATATCACCAATATATAATTGATCGGTTACGGACAAAATGTGAGATTATGTTGGTTTTGTTTTGGTTTATATGGTGGATGGTAGAGAAAGATAGAGTATGACGTAAGCCTGGAGTTGGGGATAGGTTAGTGTATGGGCAGAGCTAAAACGAGCGCGCTCGAAATTTTTGCGAGCGATGAGCGCGATTGCTCGTTTCAAAAATTTGCGAGCGCGAGCGCAAACCGAAAGAGCGCACGCTCGTTGTAGCAGCGCCACCTAGAGTTAAAAGCCGGTACTTTATGTCAAAAATCTAGCAGGGCTTTACCATTCGTTTCGGAATAATAGTTGTCACCGTTTTCGAAATTTCAATGTAAATGGGCCTTAAGTAGGTTGGCTCCACCGTGGCCTTAGTATCGTAATGCTGCTGTACGAAACGGATTACCTTCGCTCAAATAACCTGGCCCTTCCATTGACTTTCGCAAATTCTCCTTATACGTATCATGGTCAAAGAAGATTAAATTTTCATTAAAAAAGATAATAAGATTATGATTAATTATTTTTCTTTTGGTTTCCTTAAATTATTTAGTTAAAAATAGGTTCAGTGAGGGATCTGAGGGTCATGGCGGAACTACCGCTAAAAATGTATGAAAAATAGCACTTATAGGTAAAATAAATGTATAGTAAGGTAAAATAAGGTAGAAGTTGTAAAATCATAGTGAGAGTTAAATATAACTCAAAGAAAAATTGAGAAGCAAAAATTGAGAAGTAAAACTAGATCATTTTTCTAGCAAACGGAAACAATTTAAAAGAGCGCGAGCCGTTCTTTTTTAAAAATTGCGAGCGCTAATTTGAAACGAGCGATTTTTAGCTCTGTATTTGAATAATGTTCGTCCGGTCCCGAGCCTATTCAATTTAGCGGGTTGCACTGTACATAAATAGAAAAAATGGCTACCTGAACTGTTTGGTACCGAGGAATGTTCAGCTACTAGATACTCAGCATTTTGGGTAAAAAAAAATAAATAATTAGAAGATTGATTTCGGTAGGTGCTGAATATACTATACCATGAAATAAATATAGGCGACATTTTACATTATTAACAAGTTTTATTCGTCACAAAAACTGGATTCGGAAGCTTACATGGGTTTCTCCCCGTCTTTCAGTTTCCAAATACCATGGCAAATGTTGCACACAAAGTTTTTTTTCTTATACCTAGTTACATTGGTTATCACGTGCTTCTAATACAACACAGTTTTGCACTGTTTAACAACCAATTCGAGAAACAACAAGTTTCAAAGTCTTTTTTCTTCCGAAAGTAAGAAAACTTTCCTGTTTGTGAGCGAGCTTCAATAATCCCTACCTTGGTCCCCATGGTCAAATAAATACAAAAATGTTCCCCTCACATCACCTATGTACAAAATCAACGCTGCTGCACTCTTGAGTAACCATTGCAAGCGGAGCATTTTTTTTACGAGTACGGGAAAGCTAAGTAGCAATTGGCTATAAAAAACTGCGCCCCGTCGTACTTTCTTTTCACGAAAGTATTAAAAAAACAACAACTTTTGATGAGCGAGTGCAATGGGTCCCAGGGAATTCTGTTAACCCAAAGATGGAACGAAAAGAAGAAGAAATCAAAACCATCCACCGTAAGTTTGAAGGAAAAACCCCGTTCACAGTTTGGCATCCACATTTGGGGGAGACACAAAAGTCGCCTAATACCATTCATCACTCTAGTCTACATTTTTTTCTAATAATTTATTCCCTGCACCAATGAAATAATAAAAAATGAAACCCCATTTTTTAACCCCCAGTATTTTGCAACTTTCCGACTTGGTGGAAATTTTTTTGCAAAAAAACTAATGGAATATAATAAACAAAAACTGACTTTTGAGAACTTAGCGAATTGGAAGGAAGATGAATGGCGTTTAGCAAAAATGAGCTGTTAATTTCGGAAACATTTCCCCATGGAGGCAGTTCTTTAACTAGATGGCAACCGTAAAACTCCGTCAGCTTCTCGGACAGCGTGGCGGCGACGACGCACGGCGGCTGTCATGACTTTACGGAGCATCGGCTCAGGCTGACACGGCCTAGGATCGCATTCCATCATTCCTTGGAGACCACATCTGTAAATAAAAGGGAATGTTTTAGTAAATTCAGGAACTTTAAAATCTTTTCAGTAATCTAGGAAATTCGATTATATAGGATTTTCCAAAATCTAGGATTTTTAATAATCTAAGATGTTCAAGAATCTAGGATTTTCAATATTCTATTTTTCTCAATAAACTTGTAATAAATTATATTTTAGATTAATGTTTGAGAGTTCAGATAATATTTACATTCTTCCTAGAAAATTTATAACAAAATCAAAGAATTGTAGAAAACTGAAGGAATAAAAAGAGAAAAAAACCGTTATGTTTTTACCTGCACTCAATGCAAGGTCCTGAAGCTTTAGGTACAACTTGTCCCACGGCGAAGAATTCGTTAAGGATTTCGCACCCTTGTACCTCTACTTGCTTCATAGTTGGCGCCAAAAACGAAGCTTTGAGATTCGCCAGGGCTTCCGCGCTGAGTTGCAACTGTTGTCCTTGCTGTTGCTCTTGTTGCTGAGCTATGAGCATTGGTAGAGGCATAGGTGGCGTTTGGATGGTCATATTCTTCATTTGCTTCATAACGTGACATTCGTAGCGCGGGCAACAGAAACCTTCAATGGGTTCTTCCCAACAACCGGGAATGGGCGGTGGGCAAGATTGCTGCAGACAGATAATGTCTCCGCGGAAGCAGAAGCAGAAATCGCAAGGATCTTCGCGAGGGATTTGTTGGGCGGAAACGTAAACTTTCTGTTCAAAGAGACACGCCCCCGGGCCGACGACCAAATCAGTGGATTCGGAAGCACTTTCGGTGGTGGTATTGGCGACAGCTTCGGTGCTCACGTCGGTGACGGTCACCAAAGGTGGCGTAGGTGTAGCTCCGCCGGTAGTTTCTTGCGTCAGGTCAACCGAAACGGGTTCGGGAGTACCGGGAGTGGCTTGGCTACCGGAATCAGTTACCAGAGGCGTGGCAGTGGTGGATGAAGGAGAGGATTCGGAATCTGGATGCTGCGAGCTAGAATCTTCCTTGTCGTCAGGAGTCACAGATGACTCTGAAGAAGAAGTACCGGCGATAGGAGTTACAGGCGATTCTGGAGTACCGGCCGGAGTATCTGGAGAAGCGCTGGGTTCAGGATCTTCGCTGGACTGGTCGACTGGAGCTTCGGAAGATAGAGAAACAGCGGGAATTTCTTCGACAGGCTTCACGGACGAGCTAACGAAAAGTGCTTCAGGAGGTACTAGAGTGGTTGCGGTGACTTCTGATGATTCTGAGCTGCTACTGGGAGTTTCAGACGAGCTCACGCCAACGATGACCTGCTCTTCGGGAGCGGCAGAGCTCACTGGACTGGATTCCGTGGCCGGTTCTGAAGTCTCGGAAGATGAGCTCGGTACTGGACTTTCTGATGGTACTGCGCTAGTTTCTGTGGCTGGAACCGAGCTCCCGGACGATTCTGGTACGGGAGCGGGGCTTCCAGCAGGTACTGGGCTTGATTCAGTAGCTGGTACAAGACTTTCAGAAGATTCGGGTACTGGCACTGGGCTTTCTGACGATTCTGGTACGGGGGAGGAGCTTCCGGACGGTACCGGGCTTGATTCAGTGGCTGGTGCAGGGCTTTCGGAAGATTCTGGTACTGGCGCTGGGGTCTCTGACGATTCCGGGACGAGCGAGGAGCTTTCAGGCTGTACTGGGATTGATTCTGTGGCCGGTACGGGACTTTCGGAAGATTCTGGTACTGGCGCTGGGCTCTCTGATGATTCTGGTACGGGGGCGGGGCTTCCGGACGATACTGGGCTTGATTCTGTGGCTGGTACAGGGCTTTCAGACGATTCGGTTACCGGAGCTGGGCTCTCTGACGATTCTGGTACGGGGGCGGGGCTTTCGGCCGGTACTGAGCTTGATTCAGTGGCTGGTGCAGGGCTTTCGGAAGATTCGGGTACTGGAGCTGGGCTCTCTGACGATTCTGGTACGGGGGCGGGTCCTTCATTCGGTACCGGGCTTGATTCAGTATCTGGTACGGGGCCTTCGGAAGTTTCTGGTACTGGAGATGGGTTTTCGGACGGTACTGATGGCTCAGTAGAGGCTGGGCTCGATTCTAGGAGTCCAGAAGGTACTGGACTGGCTTCGGTGGCTGGTACTGCGTTCTCTGTTGTTTCTGGACTGGACTCTGGTACGGGAGCTGGGCTTTCAGAAGATACTGGGCTCGATTCGGTGGCCGGTACAGAGCTTTCGAAAGATTCTGTCACCGGAATTGGGCTCTCTGAACCTACCGGGCTTGATTCACTGGCAGGTACCGGGATTTCGTCGGTTTCAGAACTGGATTCTGGTACCGTCGCTGGATTCTCTGATGGTACTGAACTTGGTTCAGTGGTTGTTACCGGGCTTTCTGGGCTAGATTCCGATACTGGTACTGGGCTTTCGGGCAGTACAGGGCCATACTCCGTTACTGGAACAGGGCTCTCGGACACTTCAGGCTGAACTGGGCCTTCTGACGGGATGGCGCTTGACTCCGTGGCAGGTACTGGGCTTTCGGAAGATTCTGGTACTGGACTTTGCTCAGTAGCTGGTACTGGACTTTCTGAAGTTTCAGGGCTCGATTCTGGCACTGGACTGCTGGACGACTCGGGAACCGGGCTTTGTTCGGTAGCTGGTACTGGAACTTCCGAAGTCTCTGGGCTCGATTCTGGTACCGGGACAGGGCTTTCTGATGGGACTGGGCTTGGCTCAGTCGCTGAACTGGATTCAGGTTTCTCCGATCCAATGGGGCTCAATTCTGTGGCTGGTACAGGTGTTTCGGACGATTCGGGTACTGGAGCCGGGGTTTCTGAAGATACTGGGCTCGATTCCGTGGCGGGTACTGGGCTCTCGGAATCAGGACTGGATTCAGGTACCGATACTGGGCTCGATTCCGTGGCGGGTACTGGGCTCTCGGATTCAGAACTGGATTCGGGTACCGGTACTGGGCTCGATTCCGTGGCGGGTACTGGGCTCTCGGATTCAGGACTGGATTCGGGTACCGGTACTGGGCTCGATTCTGTAGCGGGTTCAGGGCTTTCGGACAATACCGAGCTGGATTCTGTGGCAGGTACTGGACTTTCAGATGCTTCACCGGAAGATTCTTCGGTACCAGCAGACGAGCTAACTTCCGTGACGGGCACAGGGCTTTCGGAATGTACGCCTTGCTCGACTTCGGTGACAGGTGCGGGACTTTCAGATGGTCCAGACGATACTAGCGGTGCTTCCGAGGAACTCGTACTGGTTTCCGTAGCTTGTTCAGGCGTTGCGGATGCTACTGAAGAAGTTTGTTCATGATCGGGCGTAACTTCAGTGGGTGTTACTGGATTTTCGCTGAAAACTTCTTGGCTGACTTCAGTCGGTACTTCGGGGCTTTCCGACGGTACTGGAGTAATTTCTTCTGGTATTGAGGACGAAGACGGAACAGATGTGGGTTCGGATGAGCTTCCTTCTTGTGGTTCGCTTTCTGTGGAAGCAATGGGAGTTTCGCTACCGGTTGGTACAGATCCGTGAACTTGGTCGGGATTTTCAGGCACATTGGCTTCCGTTGCAGGAGCTTCCGTGTTCACTACATCAATTTCTTCTTGGGGAATTTCTTCCGGTCGTTGGCTAGGCTGTTGAGAGCTGCTGTTACTCGAGATTTCGGTAACTGGGGCAACTTCGGGGTGTTCGCTAAGTTCTACCGGAGTTTCACTGCTGCTACTGGTGGAAGAATTTTCCGTTACTGGCACGTCAATTTCTTCCGTACTGGTTTGGACGGTAGGTTCGCTAGCTCCGCTGATACTTGAAATTTGGCTGTGTTCAGTGGAAGAGTGGTCTGGCAGAGAAGGTTCGCTAGGGACGCTGGAGTCAGTTGCGACCAAGAAACTGTCGTCTTCTGTGACGGGCGGGATGATTTCTGTACTGGCTTCGCCAGATTCGGAAGTCGAAGTAATGCTTCCGTTTTCAGAAGACTCGGAAACCGACGGAATGCTAGACGTATAAGCTGGGCTAATGGGAGTAACGACTTCAGTGGTCTCCACCTCGCTTTCCTCAGGGGTACTGGACGAGGTACCGGTAATATCCGGAGTCTGGGACACGGTACTTCCGGAAAGGAATTCGTATTCATCGCCGATTATAGTTTGCTCCGTGGTGCTGGTGGGAAATGGACTACCAGGAGTTTCAGGGACGCCAGCTTCAGTATCAGGCTCAGATGAAATCTCGGGTACTTCCGTGACCGGGACCGATACTTCCGGTACTGGTCCAACGGTAGCAACAGGACCGTGACTTTCGCTGTCCGGGATGATACTTTCAGTCGCAGGAGCTTCAGAGGAACTGGTTTCGCTGCTACCGGCAGGCGCTGAGGAGCTGCTGGAGTCAGTGCTGATTTCAGTAGATTCCGCTTCGGGCGCTACGGTAGTAGACTGACCAGGTAAGATGGCGCTGACAGAGCTAGTTTCGGAGGAAGGAACAGAAACTCCGCTAGAGGTGTCCACAACTTCGTCAGGGATCAGAGTAGTAGAGGGAACTCCGAAGACAAGGTTGCCAGCTTCGGGAGTGACGACAGTGCCATCTGTTATAAAAAAGTATTTATTGCTTAAGGTGACAATTATTCCCAAGAAATGAAAATTCTAATTACTCGAAAAAAATGAATGAAAAATTGCACAACAATTAATAAAATTGCGTAATAAAAATAATGTAATTGCATAATAAAGTATAATAAAATTGCGTAATAAAATAAAATAATTTGCTTAGCTTTACTTACCACATTCGTAAGAAGGACAGCACTGGCCGGAAATTTGCATCGGGCGACATAATCCCATACCTTGTGGCGCTGGGAGGCAGTCCACCAATTGGCACCGGATGATACTGAATTCACAGGAGCAAGATACTTGACAGGGATTGACAGGCGGCACGGAATCGCCATGTGAGTACGTCATGCCGTCCAAGAGACAACTTCCTGCAAATTCATCGTTTGATTAATACAATGCCATCTCGGGAAATTTTTATGAACTAGGAAGCTATTTCTACGCAATAGACGTATTCCGAATTCCAGAGTTGAATTTCCGTGAAATCTCTAAAATCTCCCTTACCTTCGCCAGGTACGACTGAAGCAGGCGATGACGTCACCAATCCCAAAGAAGGCGTGGTTTCGGGTGCAGGTTCGCCTTCGTCCACAGAGGCAGCGGTTTCAAAGTCGATGGTAGTTTGGCCAGAAGTACCGGGAGTGACGCTGGCACTAGATTCCGTGGAAGTCACGCCTTGAGAGGAAACTTCCGTCGCGGGCGGAAGATCGGATCCTGTTTCAGCGACTTGGTCAGGTTTTTCGCTAGCAGACGGCACTGCGATCTCTTGGGATTGGGAAACGGTTTCAGGGGTGATTTCAGTAACGGCCTGACCTTCAGTGCTGGTACTTTCGCTAGTGCTCGAACTCGAAGAAACTCCGGCAGTAACTTCCGTAGAGGGCGTCTGTTCTTCGCTGACGTCAGTGGGAACGGTGACAGGAACTTCCGGGATTAATTCAGGGTGTTCAGTAGGCGCCAAACCTTCGATTTCTTGTGTGGGATCTTCGGTAGGCAGCGAAGAATGGTCTCCCGATCCAGCAGTCGAGCTGATACCCGCAGGAATTTCGGTGGAAATGTCAGAAATTTCTGTACTGGCTTCGAAACTTTCTGAAGGGGATGAGGACGAGCTGGAAACTTCTGCGGGTTTTTCACTCGATTCCGTCGAGCTGGTACCAGCAACAGGTACTTCGGTAGGCTCAGCAATCTCCAACGATTCCGTGGATTCTACGGGCTTTGAGCTATCTTCGGGGATCGGCGAAGATGATGAAGAAGGTACTGGCACAGATTCGGCAGAGCTTGAGCTCGGGATCGACTCTGGAGTGGTGACGTCACCGGTAGCGCCAGGTTGGGCGCTGCTGCTGCTTGAGGGCAACTCGGTGGCAATGTCAACTAATTCTTCGGGCTTTTCGTCTTCTTTCTCACTACCGGTCGTGGAAGAAATGTCCGGTACTTGAGTAGATTGCTCGGGCTCGCTGGTACCACTTGACGTCAAACTCTCTGGAGAGGCTTCTTCCGGTTTCTCGGAAGGCGCAGGTGTAACAGACGGCAAGAACGGCGCCACTACTTCAGGAATGTCAGTTTGAGGTTCAACTTCATCCACCGGTTTGTCAGTAGCAGGGGTCTCGGAAGAAGTGCCGGTACTTTGGGTTACTGGTTCAGGAGCGGTTTCGGTACCTGCGGCGTTAATGTCTTCAGGCTTTTCGGTAGAAATAGTATCGGGCGAAGCGGACGACTGGCTGCTGCTTTCCGCAGTGGAAGTACTGGCTTCGGTAGTAGAAGTACTGGATAAGCCGCTTTCAGGGGTCAAAGGTGCGTCAGTAGCTGGTTCGGCCGGTACTTCCGTCGCTGGAACCGAAATTTCTTCTTGACCAGGAGTAACGGATGAAGATTCCGTGGAAGAGATTCCAGATCCTTGTGTGGAAGAACCTACGGCCGGTACTGGTAAGTCGGTACTGACTTCGCCAACAATCTCCATGGATTGCTCATCAGGCCGAGAGATGGGAGTGGCGGCTGAGGAAGATACTTCGACGATCTGTTCAGGTTCAGTGCTCACTTCAGCCGTGGGAACAGATACTGGCTTCTCCGAGCTAGTACCTGTTTCTTGCGACGCGGATGGAATATCTGTGGCGGGTACAATAGGACTTTCGCTAACCAAAGCTGGTACGGATGTAACTGGATCAACTTCCGGTTCTTCGGAGGAAGGTTGGACCGATACTGGGGTGCTAGAAGCCGCGGAATCGCTGGTACTGGCAACACTGGTAGGAACAGGTTCAGCGCTGCTGGCTTCACCAGTAGTTTGGGGCGTCGTGACGTCAGCGTCCACTTTGTCAACTTCTTCGGTCGTGGAGGATGATCCAATCGGACTGGTAACGCCACCTACCGGAGCCGATACTTCAGGAGCCGGAGTGGAGGCAGTGGGCGTATGTTCGCCATCGAGGTCTTCGGTGACTACGGGACTAGGCGAGGGCGTGAACGATTCGCTAGTACTGGCAGACTCTGAACTGACGGGAACTTGACCTTCGGTCGGGGCGGAGGAGGAAGAGGCGGGGCTTTCAGTGACGTCGACGCTTTCGGTACTGCCAGTGAGCAAGTTTTGGCTGCTGGGCGTGGTAGTGTTGAAAGGGCCGGGTGGCAAAGTACTGACACATTCGTAGGCGTCGGGACAACATTGGCCCGCAGGTCGTTCGACCGGTACGCATTCCTCGCCTAAGGGTTCACCGCATTCCTGCACGGCACACACAATATCGCCATGCATACAGTAGCAATACTCGCAAGGATCCTCGCTGGGCACAAAGGAACCGTCATCGAAGTACTCGCCGCCCTTGTAACAACCGCCAGGCGCTGTAGGCGGCACAGTGGTACCGACAATTTCAGTAATATCTGCCAAATCCCCCCAAAAAACAAATACATTAGCCTCTAGTTTTCATTTGTCATTATTCAACTCTCTACTAGGTGGCAGAAAAAGTGTAAATAAAAAAGGGTACAACACCTTACGGTTTCCTACGTGTTTTTTACCCGTTACTTATGGACATACGTTAGGGATTTGGCTTAACCCGTTTAACAATGAAAGAAATGCTATGCCTTAACGACACATGAAATATTGTTGTATAATTGCACAGAAACTCAGGGAATTTACGCGTGCTATGCCACGTAACAGCCTTTGTAAATAAAATTAAATGAAAACTGAATTAAATTGTAAATGTGATTGTGAATTAAATTAAATTATAATTGTAATTGTGAATTTGTAAATGAAGGAAATTAAATGGAAGAACGAAAGGAAATGCTTCTTCGAATACTCGGTAGGGGTGATAATACGAGGCAACATACGACTGAAAACCGGAGCTGTCTATAATAAACTGGTACATGACTACGGACTTCCCCACGTTTCTTGTACCAGCTTTTAATAGACAGTTGATTTTGTTTCCACAAAAAAGCGTGGAAAAGACGAGTTCCAAACGGGACAAAAAGAAAAATGAGATATCTCACCGCAGTCATAACGAACAGGACAGCAGACGCCTTCTTCGTAAACCGGCTTGCAGCCTTCTACCTGCAAAGTGCATTCTTGCATCACGCAGGCGGTGTGGTTCCGAATACAATAGCAAAGTTCGCAGGGTTTACGAGGATCAGTGGGAACCTGCGTTGCAAGCAAATTATGATGGTTTAAAATCTTGTTTTGGTTAACAAGTCTATATATTTGTATATTACCAAAGCTCCGTCGACATAATCTACACCGTTGATTTGACAGCCTTCAACGTCTCCCAAGCTGCTGATGGTGGTGAGAGCCGTGCTGGGTTTTTCGGTGGTAGGAGTGCCCCACGAGCCCATTTGCATACCGCCCATTCCACCCATACCGAGCATGATGGGAACTGGGACTGAAAAATAAAAGATCCAAAATACATTATAATGGCAATAAATCGATACTATACAAAAAAAGGTAAGTCTCAATAGCTGAAAGCGCTCGGTAGCATTCTGATGTCTAAAGTCATCTTCTTTTGTCCTAGAGTGACTTTCGGGCTTGGATAAAGCGCATAATGGCAACGAAAAACTAACATTTCAATCAAGGTCAACGAGTATCATCCTGGCAGATGTGCACGACCACGCAAAAGGTTAACTACCCCTGACGGCAAAAGAATAGACCATTTCAAGGAAGAAGATTCTGAGCATCTGTCGTTCTCGGTGCAATTTCTCGTGACTTTTACCGCGTAAGTCGAAAACCTCAATGTAATTTGCTAGCATTCATCCGCTTAAGTCGAGGCCCCCTTTCAAGAAACTCTTCATAAAAGCTATTTTAACTTGATTTCCTTTTCGCTGTCGATCTTAGGAACATGACTTCCCAAAAATTGGACTGATTGCGAATGAGAAAGATTAGGTAGGTGTGATATTTGAATGCCAACCAGGACCAAACCGGATGATGGAAGTTCACGTTACTGGTTTGGCGGAAGAAGATGAAGACGGGAAAAAAAGAAGAAGAAGAAGAGCGGACCCGGATACGGAATCACGAAATACCGGCATGGTTAGACGCTTACGTCACGGGAGGATGACACTCGGCCTTGAATATGAATGCTTACTTTACGCTTCTATTCACCGACGTATTGTTTTCTCCTTTTAGGTGCACTTCATTTTTTTTCCTAACTTACGCAACTCACTTGACCACGGGAAGCTTCCTATCTTTTTTCTTCCATTGGTAATATTCTTGACGGTACGTTAGCAACACACCTTAATATTCACAAAATATTGAAGTGTCTTTCGTCAACAACCTTGGAGTTTCAAATAACTTTTGTTTGAATCGCCAACAACTTGTAACTATTTATCAAACACTACAAAATTTCCCCTCTGCCTTTTTTCGCCAAAAAGAAACTTCTTTTTTCTATTTGAACCATGGTAGTGACCTCACATGTGTGCCATTACACTGTGCTTAGGTAATGACAAACATGTTCGGATTCAAGGTTTGTTTACTAACATTTTGCTTTGTTAATGAATCTTCAAATTCACGTGGAATTTTTGTTCTTTCTTACCTCCTGGGCAATCAATGACTGGGCAACATTGATCAGGTCGCTTTTCCATCGTGCAATTCTTTCCGACAGGTTTGGTAAACGGACACACTTTCAAGAAACACATGAGCATCGAGTCGAGACATGTGCAGTTCAGGCACGGTTCGTTGGTGATGATACGGTCGCCTTCGTTATAGTGCTGGAACATGTAGTAACATCCTAAAGAAAAGATAATCCATGAGTTTCATTCCCAATACTCCCAAATAATAGAAATCTACCTGGTAACGCCATTTCGTCCTGATTCCATGGAGCTGGAATGAAAAAAAATAAAACAAATTAATTAGATGGCGTTTCTTGTGCGGTTCATTTGTAAAGAAATTTGATGAACCCAACACGAGCAATTCATTGTTGAGTACCACAATAACTAGCCGCTTTTCTCATGAAATGCTCGCTTTGCTTAATTTCGGGAAATTCCCGTTTCTTGACGGCGTCCAAGAAATATTATGTGAAATGAAAAGGCAAACTTGGAGGAATAAAAATACATAACGCAAAGGAAGTAACAACAATGAAATGGAACACAACAAAGTTGGAAAACATAGTTGCAAAATGCCTCAATTGAACATATTTTTCCTCTAGGCTCAACAACGCGATTCTCTTGTTCTTTTTGTTCAATAATAGCCCAGCAGGAAATGTTAGCTAATGAGTTTATTACCCCATCATAAATTACCCCCCTTGCACTCCAAAGCCCTTGGGAATTAAGTATGCTTAAAGGTGACATTACAATCATACGTGCACGTCTCATTTTATTCAACCCCCAGACTCTAATTTGTATGCCCATTAATAAAAAGAAGATATGCTTCCCCTAATTTTCATAATTATCATACCTGCTCGGACGAGATGTATGCCTGTGAGGCCAAAGAAGACCACAGCTGCAACAATGGGCAACCAAGGTTGCCCGCAACGTTGTCGTATCATGACTGTTTCGGGTCGATCCAACTCTTTTTAGTCTTCCAACTCTTGTTAGCTCGATCCAACTCTTTTTGGTTGGGTTTTCCACAAGTCTGCAAAAGAAAAGAACAAAAGAAACCAGAATTAGTATATAAAGCATATATCTCCATCAACAACCATTCAATCTTAACTAATTTCAATTGTGAACTCTACAAAACTTACTACTGTAGAACAAATCATTAGGAAACTGTGGTAAATTTGTTTTTTTCCAGAATTCTGAATTTCGAAAGTTTCTCCACGTTAGATTCTACGTAATATTAATTTTAAAATTGTTATAACAAAATGATAAAAAATAAGCAACAGTTATGGAAAAATCGTCAACGCAATTCTGTCGTTTCGCCCATTCTATTAGTGTAAGGGTTTACGTGGTCTTAAGAACTAATACCAGAACTTTGTAGCCTTTTGAATGCAAAGTCCTGAGAACTTTCTTGCGGTTTGATAACGTAAAGCTATTCCGAAATTTTCTTACTCTCCTCACCAACAGTTTTTTATAATACAGTAGAAATCGGTTACGACGAAAACTGTTTACACGAAAAATTAACTAAGGCGAAATTCTTAACAAGAAAAATCAGTTAAGACGAAAACTGTTCAGATGAAAAATTGTTTAAGACGAAATAACATTCCGGTCCCGACAAAATTCAGAAAAGACGAGAAAATTTCCCGGTTCCTTCAATTTCGTCTTAACCGATTTCCACTGTATTTTGGATGTTCATAATACTTTTAAGCGATTTTACCACCTCCCAAGACACTAGCGCTTTTTTATCCTTCAGCATGCGCTTATTCGAACCCTTTACGACTACATTATCTTTCCATGTCAATGCCATTTTGCATTATTCACCAAAACTCTTGCGTGCCATGTAGCTCGTTTCTCGCCAGACAACGATTCTTTTCCCCCCAAGTCGTAAAATAAGGATCAAGGTCTCGACTCATCCTCTTTATCTCACCATACTCTCTCACTGTACTAAGTACATTGTACCTGCGGTCCTCTTTTTCCTTTCGTACGCAAATATCTACTCAGACCCCTCGCTTTGACACCTTCATTCAACTTAAGCACACTAACTCACAAAGGTGCAACATTTACACCCCTGCATACTTCCTTACGAGGACTTCCCAATTCCCACCACTTCTAAAAACGCACCATCAGCTTCCCACCAACTTTCCCATACAGGTTATTCGCCCCCTTTCGCCTTTCCAAGTTACAAAACGCATTCAAATCTCCCAGTCCGTCTTGACCATCTAGGGCTCAAAGTCATCCTAACTGTGAAATTGCGAATAAACGGTAAATTACACCTAATTTGGTCAATCCACCAACAGGATCCACCATGAATCACCCTTTACCATTTACTTCCTAGACCCAGTTCCAGCTTGTTTCGGTTTTTTAACCTCCCGCAGCGAGTTTAGCCAGTTCTATGCATACTGCTACCCTAACATTACGCAAATTAGGCTAGCTTCCAAGATTTGTCTTTACAAAAACCGGAGCACCACCAACGGTATCCTTATGAATGGAATGTCTGAGCCGTTCGAGTTGCTTAGAATATAAAATAAAAAATAAATAAATAAAAAAATGGTAGCCGGCTGCGAAGGTGCCGTTGAGGTGAAGGTGAGGTGTCCTAGGTCAAAAATCTTTCAGGAGTTGATTATTCGGGACCTGCTTCTTTTCAGCATTAAGCCAGCCTTAACTTGTCCCCTAAAAAGTGCCACTTCCTGCTTCTCACGCTCACGGCGGAGGTCGTGAGCGTCTTCCAGCGGTTGATGTCTTGTAAATTCTAACAATTAAGTGCTGAAAAAGGTAGCTGGGTCCATTGGCACCAGGACTATGATAACATTGGTATTGTATGGACCATACATTTTTTTCTTCAAAGCCTTAATTTAAAGAAATAAATTAAATTAGTTTAATTTTGAGAATTTTGGAAGCTGATTTAAATTAAATTAGTTTAATTTCGAGAATTTCGGAAGCTGATTTACATTAATTTAATTTCGAGAATTTCACGAGCTGATTTAAATTAAGTTAATTTAATGTTGAAGCTACGTTTGCAAAAAATAAAGAAATAACTTGCAATAAATGCCACTCGTACAAATTGTCTAGAACTGGACTTCCATTTTCGAGAGACTTACCAAGAGTTTCCTTTCCCTTTTTTTTTGTAGTTGACTTTGAACTTGAACTTGATTGCTGGCTCGCGAGCATACCTTACCAAAATCGTTGGAAGGCTTATAATGAATAATTAATTAGCTGAGATGAATGCCGGGCAACGAATAGGTCAGTGACCACGTAACAAAGTTAAAGTAACGGTGTTTGCTCACTTTCACAACCTAAAGCGATGCTGCTATATATGGAATGAAGAGTTTTGGCGAGAAACGCTAACACACAGCGTGGACTTGAAGTTCAAGTGGCCAACACCGGTAAAAAACATCCTTTATGGTGGTTATGGTGTCTGGTCGAGACTGAAGGACTGCTAGGTGAAAAAGAAGTTGAAAAGAAGCCATTTTCCCTCTTGAAATCGAGTTACTAATTAATAATTGACTTGGTAATGCTTGCTGGGAATGATTTGTTTGAGTGGTGCTAAAGAATGGCAACAACAACGACAATGAAACCTTAAGCAAGCCGAGGCAAAACGATAATAACCCAATTAGAGTGAAGGACGCCCGAAAGTGCGTTTCCGGAAACGCATATTGTTTTCAAGAAAAACGAAAGTGGAATTAATTACAAATAGAGAGAGAGAAAAAAATGAGGTAAAAAAGAGATTGTTGTACGCTCAAGGAACTGGAAACGGCCTTGTCTCTCCGGAACGGAACCAAAAATGATTTGCTTTCAGTGAAATTCTGACGAAAAACTTGACTGAGAGTAACGAACGTGAGAGTCAACAGAATTTGGTAACAATGCTCAAACAAAACAGAAGATGGAAATCGGAGATTTGAACGCGAAAGAAGGTTGAATTAATTGTTGAGCATACTTCTGAGTATCCTTGTTACCAGCTTGGTCGACCACAGAAAGTATTTGCTTCATGTGCACGTTACCATAAAAGGTCGTTTAGGCAGCAACAAAGGAATCTTTGGAACACAAAGAAGTTGGGAAAAAAGGGTTCTAAAAGACTGCACATGAGAAATTTGGTCAACTGGCGGGAATCGCGGTCCATCAGCACGTGCCTTCGACTGGCTTTTATTCAATGTCACAGCACAACGTTCTAAGAGCTGACAAAAAGCTTTCGTACCTTGTGAAACTCACAACTGTGAGACACGACGATGTGCAAAAAAAGTTCTACTTTGCTAGTCCTCAGACACAAGCAAACAGTCACGAACTGTCATTACTGCAACCGCGAGCCATCTCAATGCAAAATCAACTGAGAAAGGGAAGCTCCTCGTTTAGATGTCTAGACCTCTTCAAGTTCTTCTGTTAGGATTGCATATAAAGATCAATCCGAGCACTTATTTCCTGTCGACTAGTTCCGTCATTAAAGAAATTCCCAAGATATTTCCTTTGCATCTCGCTTCCTCCTCATCTCCCTGTTTCATGTGAGGGCTTTTCAGAGGAATCGATCGGTTAACACGTACAAAAGGTTCCTTTTCACGAGGCTCGAACTCTTAACATCGCTGGCAATATCTTTCGCGTTAACTTTTAAGTACCAATACTTCAAAGTCATCAACATTCCACGATTCAGCTTTCGGCGTAAAGTATTAACATTAAAAATATTAATAGTTTACTTAGATTACTCAGAAACTATTAATAGTAAAAAAGGTTAAAAGTTTATTCAGATAATTTAAACTAATATAAAAGATGTTAATATTTTAAGATAATATTGAAAACTATTTATTTGAAAAATACTAATTTTTTATTGCTAAATTTTACAAATTGTAAGCACGTAATGATATTTAATTCCGCCCCTAAATCATGTCTTCAAATTGCATTGTTCCCTAGTATGGCGAACCAACGCGCTGATAACAATGAAAGATCGCGATGAGTTAAAATTTCGCAAGACGACCGTCACAGTTATAGCTTGGGATGGATTTCACTGTTGCGTATTGCGTTAGCGGTTAAGCTGCGGTGGGTAACAATGAAAAGTTGCATGAAGTAATATCCTGCCACGCGATCATCCCTGCAAAGTTCATAGACGCTAACAAGATAATGAAATCATAGCTCCAGGTTGCTTAGTAACTCATTATCCATATCAAATGGCTCTTGTGGAAGAAAAAAAAGAATATACTAAAAAAATCCTACTCTGGCTGGTACAGACGTTGCCAAAACTGCATGGTATTCCATACCAAAAAGTGCGGCTTTGCTTTTTATCATATCAATATACAATATGCAATATGGCTACAACGTCCGCCAAACTGGTCTGGGCCACCTCACGCTGCAGGTTAATGGAGTTCAAGTCCTCTAATTAACATTTATGAAGGGGATCTTTATCACTAGTAAGAACCTTTAGCTATCTCACAACTCTTCTTTAAATTAGAAAAAAGACTCCCAAGACTTTAGAACAAAAATGAAATGGAATGTTCCGGTATGGGTTCGTCGGAGTTTCAAGTGAAGATGCGCACAACTCGTTTTAAATTAGAATAAAGGGGAAAAAATGTAATAAGAAAGAAACTTCAAATTAGAATAAATAAGAACGAAACTTTAAATAAGAATAAATAAGAAAAAAACTTTAAGAAGAATGAAACTTTAAATTAGAATAAATAAGAAAGAAAATCGTCTTTAAAATTAGAAACAAAACTCCCAAGAATTTAGAACAAGAATGAAACAGAATGTTCCGGTATGGGTTCGTCTGACTTTCAAGTGGACGAGCACAGAAACAACATGTTCAAGGTGGGTGGGAGAGATGCAAATGACTCGCTTTGAAGCTCCAGATGATCCCTGCAAGTAACATTCTCTACGCCTTTGATTAGCTAAAAAATCTTAAAAGTCAAAATTCTTCTAAACCTCCCAAGCTCGAGCCTCTACGAATTAACTTTCGCTTGGTGGCAAATTGATTTGTTATATCAATACTTTGCATCAATTATGCTCGACAAGACACGCGGTAAGACGAAAGATGAGACCAAACGCCAGAAAGTGAAAACTGAAGGTCAACGGACCCTGAAATGTTCTTATCTAACGCAAAACCCCAGATTTGTCAACGCTTCGATTTTCTACGCTTGATTGCGTTATTGTTTTAAGTCGGCTGCGTGGCACAGACAGTTAGTTTAAGTTGTCTCGCGTCGTCCAGGTGAGTGAACTTGGACTGACAGTACACGTACCCACGAACTGGGCCTTCTTTCCTTTCCTTTTTTTTCCTAATGCTTTTCCAAACGCCGCCAGAAGCTAAAAACGAAAATTCCCAACGCTTCTGTTCAGCCAAATCAGAACTATAAGCCAAAGTGTCAAATAATACACCTAAAACTTCGAAAGAAAAAGCACTTCACAAAAATAAGCTATCCTTCCCCCAAAATGAATTTTTTATCTTCCTGTACCCGTTTGTCAATACTTTGTCAATACCATAAAGTTAAAAGCAAGCGACAGTACCTTCTCGACCACCACTACACGCTAAAACAAAAGATTGCCTTCACGCAGCAATGACAATTTAAGGAAATACCTTGAAAGAGGCCACTATGGATTTCGTTAATAGGAACCCAAAAAGAGGGAAAAAAACTTGACCGATGACTCGACATATTTTGCCTATTTACAACATCTGTCTCGAATCCAAGATTTTTCCCCGAATAAAAAAGAGGAAGAAAAAAATGTGGTTCCCTGACCTTAACGATCATCACTGGTCTTTTACAACGACATTTTATTTTATTTTTCTCTCGCTTCGCTCCCATCAAGACTTCAATGCCAGAATCCCAGCCTTCTTTTCAATCTCAACTCTTTCATTTTTTATAGTCAAATCTTCCTAGACTACCAAAACCGTTGTTCAGGAATCAACAACCTAAAGTCTTTTTGGTTTTTCGCACGATTTTCCCTATCTTTGTTTGCGAAGGAAATATATCACCCAATCAAAACAGGTTGAGTCAGTTTAAAATTCTTTCCGCAAAACTTCTATGGTAAAATCGTGCCCATGACTAATCCTTTTCACAAGCCTTTAGCCATTGCTTCCCAATAACGTATACATACGGCGAACTCAAGAAGACGAGGAAATCTTCAAAAGGAAAAAAATCAGAAAATAAAAGCCCTATGGGTTACCAGACGTGAACTGCGGCGCAACATGGGCTATTGTCTTTAATTTGATCCTTGGGGGTAAAAAAATAAAAAATAAAAAAATACCTCGGATCATCAAAGGCTCTTAAATCCCCTCCTTCCCTCCCCTTCTACCTTTCGAAAGCAAAAGGCCTATGTTTTATAAGCTATAATAAGTTTCTAGCCCCACCTTAGAGGAAAATGAAATTCTTTTTCTTGTATATTCACCCTGAGAAAGGGAATTTACTGTTTTTATATCAAAAGGAGTCATGATATCAAAACGAGTGCTTTTTGAGGGTGACTTGTCTTTTTTGGGGAAAAAAGGCGTGCAAAGCAAGAAGCACAACAATGAAGTGTGAGAAAATGATATTAGTGTGTGCGCCTCTGAAAACGACAAGACGTGAGATTCCCGGGTGCAATCATAATTATCCTTAACGGAGGGTTGTCTTCCTTAAGGGTTTTGTTGGCCAATGTGAACGGTGGTATACATGTATGCATATAACCTATTCTTATAAAATTCAAGGTCGCTAGGGCTTTGCACCCAGGACGACACGTTTAATTGCGTTACCCCATTCCTCCAGCGTGGCTAATGTCAATTTGAAACACCGTATACAAAGAAACCCTACAATACCACTCTACAACACTTTTTCCCCCTTTATCTACCTTTTAACCCCTCGAATACTAAGCTCAACCCAATTTTCCTCCCAAAAAGACCGTTTACGACCGATTATCGTTTGGGCAAGCTTGGCTAACGTTGGCTGCGTAATGCGTCACGCTTAAAATTTAGAAGAATTCCGAAACGTCTTGATGTCCTTTTAGCACACTCAAATGTGCTTATCATGCTATAGTTTGCAAGAATGGACTCAGGGATGAATAAAAAAAGCCCCCAAAACAATCAAGGTTAACAAGACCTCAGAAAAAAGCTTCCGGCACTTTTTTTCTTAATCTTAAGGCTCAATGGCAATATTGTGCGATATACTTTTCCGGGTATCACTTTCGAACGCGTAAAATGACGGAGGATGGGAAAAATTCCAATGCCTTTTATAGCTCTGCGGTTGATTAAACTAGTTCAAGAACGTTGGGCTGAGCTCGGTGGTTTCACCTAGAAATTACTTGCCAAGCGTAATAAGGAAATGCCTAGGCTCTGGCCAACAACGAAAAAACTACCCCAGAATTTGTCCAAAATGTTGTTTTTCACTTGAGTATACCCTACAATGCGGTAATATCTACAGCAATGCGAGTAAGCAATGAAATCACAGGTTTTGGCATGTCTCATGCAGGTACAGTAAGGAAAAAACTGGGACGGACAGTGCAAAAAAGCTATTGGCCTCGGTCTCGTTGTTTTAGAACTTTGCCAACTGAATATCTACTAATCTGCGAAAATTGTACTCAGATCAAAGTCTCTAACTTCTAACTCATTACGAACGAGAAATCTTGTTACAATTTCGAGATTTTCGTGCTGAAAAGTAAGGAAAAAGAGAAATCTTACAGTCAGGAGAAAGTATTAACAGGTAAAAAGCCCTCACGCGCTTTCAACTTCGAATGTCAGAGTCAAGGGCAGGTAAAAGGGTACAAAAAGCATTTTTTTTCTTTAATGAAGTAGGGGACTTCGTCCTCGGCCAAGAAAGACCTAGATTTGCGTCTCAGTCACTCATCTTTTGTCTAATTAACCTTGACGAATCCGTTATTCACTAGTTTTTGAGTCGCCAAAACCGGCTGCTCACTATGTTGCACTTGAACGCTAAATTCTTGTAAACCAAACAAGTTTTCATGAAGGTTAAGGGCACGACGAGCTGGCAATAGCTTCTAACGCATTTAGGTAGTGAAAATGGTAAAAAACTACGACAAAAGTCCATTGACTTCCATAACGAGGTGCTAAGTCCTCCTTACTAAGTATTACTGCTAAACTTCAAACTTTTAACTCGTATTCAAAACTTTTAACGAACTTTGAACTTATATTCGAAACTTTAACGAACTTTCAACTTTTATTCGAAACTTTAAAGAGTACGCGAAAACGTTACATGATAAACTTACCAATAACAGAAACTGCAAAGCACGGTTAGAATTGGGCACTGTTTCAGACAAAACTGCACTTGAAATTTAACTTAAGGTCCAATAGTGAGTCAACAGTGTTTCCAAAATTCCTAAAAACTTGGGGGGATCTTCTTCCTTGGCGTCAAAGTTTGGTAACACTTTAACGAGAGTTTTCCGACAACTCTACCCAAATTTTTCTTGGGCTTTGATCGTGTTCGTTAGCAGCAGTGCAACTCAAGCGAGTGTTCTTCACTGCCACAGCCTTAAATACCCCGAGTATCGTCGTATGGAGGGGGAGGGTGGCCAGCTCGAGGGGTGGTGCGAGTTGCGTTGCTCTAATGCATTTTTGTTTGTATTTTTTTTTTTTTTGTTTTCCTATTTTACCTTCCCAAGCCTAGCCTTCCGCTACGAACGAAACCACTTGCACTTTATTTTAGCCGATAGACAGATACCAAGGCTTTTCACCCCGCCTTCCCCCCAACATTGCTGGCGTCCATCGACCAAGACGTCGAAGCTTTGCACCTCCTCCATCATCCCTGCAGGCGCAAGATGGCTAGAACACTTCTTCCCCGACCCACGTCCTTCATCCTCCTCAAGCACACGCAACGCCAAGTGTTTGTTGCCCCGCCAGTGGACCCGGAGCAAAGGTAATGGCATCACCGCATTAACCGCGCTTCCCAGAACCTTGCTCCGGATTACATCCATTCAAGTTCAAGCTTACGATCTCTTCACTTCCATGAAACTTGATTTGAAACATGGAAAGAGTATTGTTTCAACACACGAGCGAGACTTTCAGCAGAAATCTGTTGAATTAGTGTTAGTACACATTTATTTTGCCTTACGAAACTAAATTCCCTCTATTGACGTAAGAAGATTCTTCTTCGAGTCACGAGACAGTTTTATACGTTCAAAGGTGTAGTAAAGAAAGGTTTGCGTACTTTGGGAAATATTACAATTTAAGTGAATTTTATGTGTAAGACTTGCATAAGAGTGTTGGTTAGGAAAAGTGGAGGGGACGCAGCGGTGATGCGCAAGCCGGAGCGAACACAGTTCCTCCGGCCTAACTTACAAGCGCATGCCACGTGAGCATGGTTTTTCTGTAAATTTAATCGTTATTTTAACTACATTCCTAATTTATCGACATCCTAAAATATTTCTCCATTGAATTAAGAACAACTTAATGTACAAACCAGGCCTCTTTTCATATAAGCTTTTAATTTAGTAATGGCAAAGATTGTCCAATATATGGTCCTATAGAAAAAGGTATAGCAGACGCAGCGGCGATGCGCAAGCCGGAGCGACCATCGTTCCCCCGGGCTAGCTTATAGCGCATGCAACGGAAGCGTGGTTTTCTGTACATTTATTCGTTTTAACTGCATTCCTAATTTATCGACATCCTAAAATATTTCGCCATTAAATTAAAAATCATTTAATCTTCAAATCAGGCCTTTTTTCTATAAGTTTTTAATCTGGTAACGGGAAAGATTGTTCAATATATCAATCGGAAATTCTAGGATGAAATGAAAAGAGATCTTAGTAAGCATACAAGGATTTAGGTAGAAAGTGGTATAAACCGTTCAAAAGCCCAAGAATTCGTGCGCGTTTATCTCAATGCCACCCGAAACGAAGGCTGTGGGGGGATCTTTGATTTCATATTCATCCTTGTAATCTCTTGTTTCCCAGTTTCCTTATTAAGTTTCCTTAGAAATCCAGAACTCAAGAGTAAATTCCCTTAAACCGGTCATACTTGGTTTTATCAGGATGTGTTAACATACTTGCGCGTGTTCTTGATATTTTTTCCGCCCTACGTGGTATTGAGTGGCCCTCATTAGCATTTATCACTTGCATCTATGTTCTATGACGTGAATAGAATGGGAATTTAACGAAACTAGCTTTTCTGTTTTCTGTTAATTCTCTCCGAAAATAAAATATCTAATGTATCAAAACGCGACCTTACTTGTGTGTTAATAAGCGTATAAACAATCGATGGCTCGCTTTTGAAAAAGACCAAACGTGCAAGATTTAATAAGTATCCTGATTAGTCTGAACGTCCTAATTTGTTTGAATATGTGGACGTTGCAACTTTGTCTTCATATGTCCGAATGAATACACACGTGCTATTGGATTTTTTAAACTTTCTGAAATGTGTCCATAATAAGGGACAATCCCACTTAACCAGAATCCTTATCATTGTAGCCGAAAGCCTCTCATCCAGCTTCTATGGAACCGGACCCTAGATTGGATAAACGAAAACGTAACTTATCATAAAAGACATTAAATAGCGTTTATATGGGTAGTAAGTATGAATAAAAGTATGTCTATTGTTGTAAACATTAATTGACGAAATATCTACTTTTATAAATTGTCAATGATTTCTAGAGAAATTGTTACGATGTCTCGGAGTACAGTCAAAAGAAAATGCTCTTATAATTGGGAATTAAGCCGATTTCGCGAAGACAGCATTGCAGAAATTGTGGCCATTTAGGGCTACGATGGACGTAACGGTGGTATAGGGGCATCATATGCTAAACGGCGTCTCCGATTTTGCCAAAACTACTCAGTATTTCCTTAAACCATCTCGACAGTAAAATTTTGGATCGGAATCTATTGCTAATCGTCGAGATTTTCTAAAAAAAAGTTATTTGTAAATTTATAAAAAGCGAGTCAAATTTCAACTTTTGGGCAAAAGTAGCCATTTCCAACATTCCATCGCAAGGTCCACTAGAACCACTTCGAAGTATTCATTTACTGAAAACGACTTCAAGGTACACAACGCACCGTTTAACTTGATATGTAAGTGAAAACAGAATTCAATTCCATCGCTTAGTTTCGGATTTATTACCTAATTTGTTTTCTGAAATTCCTAGATTGCAACTGTCCGGTTTGAATTGCGTTTTCCTTAAGAGAATACGTCCAAGTCGCTCTAACGAACCTTGCGATCAAATGTTGGAAATTGCCTTTTCCCCAAAAAAGTTGAAATTTGATTAGCTTTCTACAAATTGACTAAAATTTTTTTAAAGAAAAACTCGACGATATGCAATAGACATTACAATCTAAAACTTTACCGTCGAGATTTTTAAAATGAAATACTGAGTAGTTCCGGCGAAATCGCTGACGCCATTTAGCATGTGATTCCCCTATACCAAGGACAAGAAAGAAAACCCCAATTATTCCCAAGATCCCTAGCTGATCCCAATTCAAAATTGTCGGGAAGGACCGTAAATTTCTGCGAAAGCAGCTACGGGTGTTTACTTACTTCTGTCCCAGTTTTTTTTGCAATTAAATATAGTTTTTGCTTCTTTTTAAATTAAATAAATATAATTTTTAGTTTCATACGCTATAAAAGACATTCATTGTTGGGTACCGGCATTAAATTTTCTAAAAATCCTGGGGTTAGTAGTCTTGTCTCAGGTTTGAAGGATCAAATCACTCCGAATGTGTCCAAACTCTTTGATTTCACTGTTACAAGGTTTTACAAGCCATAAAATTAGAATTGCTGCGTCGAAATTTATCGGAATTGCCAGCGTTCATAATTCCCGACACTGCTAGTTTCCCAGCACGCAATATACTGGCTAAAACGTTCAATATTTGATCTGAAAAACCCTCCGCGTAAAATTGCTAAACAAGTCCTTCACGAAAACCCGTCCAAGAAAACAAAACCGTTTTCACTGTCCCAGAAAACTCCGTTTTACTTTTCTAAATGGCAAGGCCAAGCCAAGTCAACAAGCCTTTTCCCCCAACTAACTCTATTAGATCGAGCAAAGGGGTCAGGGATAAATGGAAGAGACTCGCACCGACAAAACCCCAAAAAAGTGCCCATGAATGTCCATCTTACACGATCGGTTTCCTCAATGGCCTCGACACTTAACCAACTTAACATATTACCAACATCCCAAACAGCTGACTAACCCTATACACCTTTTGTATTCAAACGTCTACCATAACGTCCCTGAAATTTTCGTTTATCCTTTGAACGTTTTTAAAGGTTAGCTTTTGACAAAAATCACGACCGTGTAATGAAACTGACCATTGGCTTTCACCTTCCACGCACCTGAAAAAAAATATCCACCAGAAATTGAATGACTTCACCGATCGTCACCGATATCGAAAGTTTCAACTTTCGTCCCGCTTTGCTTTACGCTAATTGCTCTTAGGTTTATAGAAATCAAAAGTTGAGTGTCACACGAAGCCCTAATAATGAAATAGCGAGCGTGAACAACGTGTCCCGTTACCGCACTTGTACCCCTTCATCTTGTCATCATCGACTTGGAAACTAAAGGTGCCGATTTCGAGCCTTACCGAAACAGCGTTCTCAATCATCTCGTTAACCAGCTTCTGTTTCCATCGGCTTTTGATTCACTGAGAGTCATCTAACATTACACTTGACCGATATCGAACAGTAAAAGAAAAATATTAAAAAATAGCATAATGGGAATAAAAAATCTTACGGTACTTCATCCAATTTTTCTCACCCTAACGTCACGTTCCATTGCCAACAGATCGCTAAGAAGTATTAAGACGTACTTTTCTTTTTCCTATAAGAAGCTTGCGGAAGCTTCCAAAACCGTGGTCACGCTCATAAAACCCTCCGATTCCTGGACGTTTTACTGCTTTAACTGGTCGCGGGAAGGTTTTGACCGACTTGGGGAAAATGGCTGAAATTCTTATGCATGTGTAATAGTCACAGTGATACTGTAATCCTTCCTTGAGCTCCAAGAACCTCCTAGAAGAAAAAATGAAGGAGAAAATATACTTTAAATAAAATCAAAATAAATATAAGGAGAATATGCATTTCAAAATACAATACAAAATAAAGGAAGGAGAATATGCATTTGAAATAAAATAAAAGGTAAGTAAAGGAGAATATGAATATATAAATACAATAAAAAATAAAGGAGATTATTATCGTTATTTATTGCGACAAATAAGGCAGCAAAGCCTCTGAAACTTTTACGGGTATCATATTATTTGTTTGGGGCTAACATTGTTGGGATTATTTGATAGTCAGACCTATTTGTCTCTACGGAAATGTTTCGGGTCAAAAACTGTTGAGCCAAATTGGTCATCTAGTTATTTTTTAAAATGTCTGTATGGAGGAGAGACATCTGTATAAAATATGTATTTATAAATACAATGAAAAAGTAAATAAGGAGAATACGTATTTTAAAATAAAATAAGGAGAATATGTTAAAAAAAAAGAATCTGTAGAAAACCCTATTGCGAATTTATTCGGCTAAGGCGGGACTGGACCGCTTCGCAGTCTCCCTAGAGGGTTTTTGCACCTTGGTATTTCCGTTTTCCATAGAGTGACGTCAAAAGATCGCAGCTAGACTTCTCTGAACTCATCCACTTAAGAATCTAGGGATGAGTAAGCCCACGAAGATGAAGATGAGCCCAGTTACGGCTAAGTCGTGACGAGACCAGAGTACCGGAAATTTAAGGCTTAAGCAACCTTGGTTTCTATTAGCATTTGGCAGGTGTATGAACGCAAAGAAAAGGTTAAGATGCAAAAAAAGAAATAAAAAACTTTATTTTGATTTTTTTCGGAAGAGGTCGTTATTGAAGGAACATTAAAAAGAATACGTAACGAAGGACGTTGAGCAGTTAGCTGTACAATGTACAGCGATCAACAATGAAAAGGAAGCTAAAAAAATAATTTATTTAGAAAAGAGGCAAGGAAGCAGTGAAAAATTATGAAACAATAGAAGCTATAATGGTTACTAGCTTAATTGTCTGGAAAAGTGTGCACTGTCCGTGTAATGAGATGGTAGGATGATGCTACGTTTCGTTTTTAGACTCAGTGAGCACACATGTGGAATACAAGGTCACCAACACCTACGATCTCTTGTAAGAGCAGGTTTCAAACAGCGCATCTTCCCTTTCGGGGGATTTTTTTTCTTTTTTTAGTTTGGTTGCGTATTAAAAAGGGATATTGAGACAAGGTTCGATTTGTTAGACAGAATCTTAATAAATTCATCATAAGCTTTCGATCTGCCGGCGTAAAAGAAAAAAAAAGTTCGACCAGCGAAAGGAAAAGGGCTTGGAGGCTTGTGTCGTCGACTGTGTCACGCTTGTAAAGCAAAACACAAGGTTTTCTGAAGGCGGATTTTATCAATGCTGCCTATCGTGCTGGCAACATTAATCAACTTTGGTCAAAAGATGTCTGGATCTTATTCAAAGTCGTGAAGATTGGACAGGCTTTTGAAGAGGAGGAGGACGCAGCAAAAGGCAAGCTTCTGATCAGTAAACTTGAGTTTTTCCTATGCTTGACTCGGCTTTGCTGTGTTGCACTCCAGTGGGATGAGGCAAGCAAACCCAAAAGGTGCAGCAACAGCAGCAGCAGCAACCTTGCCCTTGGCTACGGAAGTTCGAGGACAAAAAGACGCCACGATCTCAAGAGTTTTCGTGATAAAAGAAAAAGGGGGACTTGGGTTGCAATTATTGACAATACCGCGCTATTTCAGCAGCTTAGTGTTAACGCGAACATACTCCCTGCCTTTGGATGGTTCATATTCCTCTTTTTCTATAGAGTTCTTTGGAAAGAATGATTTCTGGGGTTGATAACCCAAGATTGGCTCACAAGTTTCACAGACATTGACCTCCAACTCTGTAATGTTCTTAATGCGGATTCCCAGTGTAAGAATCCTCACTCCTTAGATAATGACAGTAGCTCGTTTTGAAATTCTTATTAGGGCAACAGGCATGGTTAGTTGTCATCTTTGGATTTCGTGGAATCCAACTTTTATTCAGTGATAATATGAGTTCGTCTCAACGGTACCTTAAAAAAATATACAATATTATCAGCCACAATAAAATTTACTTTTTAACATTATCTACACAGCGTGCTGGACATTTCAATCATATTCCGAATGCTCAAATTTATATTCCATTTTGTTATTTATGCCACTTGTTGCCCACCACATTCTGGTTGACAACTACGGAGTTTTACTGTAACATAAAGGAAGAATTTTTAGTCTGTAATAGGGCTATAAACTCCTAATTACATAATTAGCAAACATAACAACGAGAAATATCGAACATTTTCCACGTCGCGTCTGCCATGATTGGTGGGTCAGCGAATGGGAGTCTAGCTATACGATTGTATGTATACTTTTTGTCGGTATAAACGGGTAATAAGTCATTTGAAAGTAAGAAAAGTCCTATCTAAATTAGTTAGGACTCCAGACATTTAATACCTGGAAGATAAGAGGAATATCCCCCACCATTGACCTGCTAAAGATTCATTTATGCAGTCCTGGGCTTCTATGAAAATATTGGGACAAGACGCCCTGGCTTCTGTTTTTCCTTTCACTGCCAGCAGTGGTGTTGACTGCCCATCTTCCAGGTCTACTAGACCGCTTATGGCAGTGAATGGACAAAGCACTGTGCATATACCACTTATCCCTGAGTTATTGCTCCCAGTTCTACACCAACTCAATCATTGCCCTTGGCTAAAGTTAACAAATCCCTCATCTACTTGCAAGACGGGAGCCAAACCTAGTTTGTTGTTTATTCAATACACGTTTGAGATTATACCTGTGCTGGGAGTAGGGGGCATGAACGGTTGAATGCATTTAAAGAAGACATTTGTACACAACACGATGCTAGGAAGCATCCATGCAGTTTACGCAACGTTATAGAGCAGCGCTTTCAGCGAGCGCGCGAAAAACTTACGGTAAGATTTGAACAGTTTTGCAGTAGAGCGTGAAGCAAGCTTTGGTAAACACTGAGCAAGCCGGGGCAAATACAGTTCGTCCGGCCATGCTGCGCGCCCCACCGACGGCTGAGCTTCCAAATACAGCAAACCCTTGTTGTATCATTGTTACTATTTATGATGAATTTTACTTTAGAAACAAAAGAAACTCGACTTAAAATCACGACTTTATTCTTGTTACGGCCTCGCTGCGAAATATAAGATTCTCAAGATAAAACAATATTGCTTCTGTAATAGTCCAAATGTCTAATTATTACCACTGTGTCGCATTTTCAAAAAAGTGAATGTCGTCATGATCTGGCCTACAATGTAAAAAAATACTTTGTGAATTTACAGTGTTTCATTCTGTCGGAAAAAATTATAAGGACTTCACTGTAAAAAATACTTAATTTTTTTTTGAAGACCAATTTGTGGTAGAAAAAAATTTGAAAGTATTTTTACAGTGAAGTCCTTGTCATTTTCTGCTGCATAATGAATCATTGTAAATAAAAAAGAAATTAAGTGTAGGTGACGGCTATTCCGCCGATTCGACCTGACACTATGGCTAACGGCGTCCTAATAGACTACAAATCAATAAAAAATATTGAGTCAATTACAGCAACGTTGTTCATGTTTCCAAGATTGGACCTTTATACAATGAAGTTGTGTGTAAGCAATATGCAAAAACCGAACAAGTTCACATATTAGGATTGATTAATGTTGGTTCCTGTGGCATATGATTACTGTAACTCGGGGTCAAAGTCTCCACAATGCCAGCATGCAGTACGATACAATGACTTCACCTAGCTCAGCACATAAATCATTTCTACGAAGACAATACTTATATCGTTCTTATGCTGAAAACAAACAGTCATAAACCAAGTCCTTTATTTGCACGTTAGCTTAACACTGAGATGCGACAACATCTGCTGCTTTTCCGTTCTTTTACCTTTGGCTACATTTTGTTTGAATTGTCCAAAAGCCAAAGTACTAAAGTAAAGAGTCCATCTTACGGTTGCCAAGCTTGACAAAAAGGTGTTAGATTTACGGTGAAATAGGTAAACATTTAAAAAAATAATTTCCGGCAGTAAGAAAAGAAATCGATCGATATCCCATGGGTTTATTGACCGAAACTTGACTTTTCTCCCCTTCGTGTCTGTGGTAGCCACAAAATAATTCTATCGCCACAGAAATTCTCGTACAGGTGAACTAACAAGCGAGATGCCGATTGAATACCTTAACGGCCTTGTAGCGCCCAGAGAGACCATCAGCTGCTTCACAATACCCGTTGATACGCGTGATTAACAACACAAGCAAACATCCAACTCAAGCATGAACTTGATTTGTATCCAAAACGGCATTTCGAGAGCTAGACAGCTTAGGCAAAAGTTGAGTTTAGCACACTGACCCTTACGGTACGTGCAAATAATTCAAACCAGAATGGAAAAACCATTCGCTCTAGAAGAATAAATTAGGAATTTTTTAAAAAATATCTTTTAAGTATTAAAAAATATTATCTTATAAACAAAATATTAATTAGGAAAAATTATGAATTTTTGAACACTCTGACCCTTACGGTACGTGAAAATAATTCAAACGAAAACGAAGAAGCCATTTACTCTGAAAGAATAAATTAGGATTTAAAAAAATCTTTTAAGCATTAAAAACAGGATTTGTTATAAATTAAATATTAATTAGGAAAACTACCTTGTAAAAATCTTTTTTGTATTAAAAATTGATATCTTATGAACTAAATATTCATTAGGAAAAATTACGATTTCTTAAAAAAATGTAAGTATTAAAAAACGGTATCCTCTGAATTAAATATTAAATTAAGCCAACGTGAAAGTGAAGGTTAGCGTAATTAATATCACAAATGGCTTTCATGGATGTAATAGAATTGTCATGATGTCATTTGTATGCTCAATAAGCAAAAAGTTTCTCCTTGTGTCTTTAATTATCAGCATGACTTCGAATAGCCTTCCCCCCCACCATCATTCAAGTGTACTGTACAGTACATCCGTGATTGTCTCACTTGTATTGCACTGTTGCGAAGTTATATTTGCGGAACCGGAAGCTGAGAGTCGACATAAAGTTCAAAGTTCAAGGCTGATCTCTACCTACACGCGCAGCGGTTTGCATAGTACAAGCGTATTGCTTAACATACTCAAATAAATGCATGTGGGTAGTAAACAATTTTTGCTTTCGGCAATTGTTCCGCATGCCATCGTAAATTTAAACTTCCTTCGGAGTTCTTGCGTTGATATTTTTTTCTTTATATCGTTAACCTCAGTCATAAAATTGGTGGTAGTTTCGAAACGGTTGTAGTATGGGAACTGTGGGTTAAGTTCCATGGGCTACGTCATGGTGTTCCCAAAACCTTAAATTAGGTGTGAGTTCATGTCATCGCGTCATAATGTATGTGGCTTGACAGGAAGAAAATGTTCTTACGGGCTAAGAAAAAAAAAGAAAGAAAAAAAAGACAACGATTTTGCGGAGGGAATTTCTTTTATTGGTAGGTGACAAAGGCTTACAAAAGGGGATGGTGACGGTTAGAGGGGCAGGTGTAACAAAAAAGAGCGAGCCAGATGGGTTTTCCTTGTTATGACGTCATAAAAGACCTCTTAAATGTGGAGAGGGATTAGAGGCATTCCGTGGAATCAACCAGCCAGTACGCGCACGTCAGGTGACTAGCAGTGCGCAATGAATAGGCACTGTACTAACACAAGCAAGTTTAAATAATAAAGCGACGGACAGCTTGCTTTTGAATAAGCGTCATGCATGATGCACTTCAACCTTGGCGGTGAATAATGAGGAATGTTATTTCCAATTTTATTATAATATTTTTATTGGAGGATCAAACCGATTGATAAAACGATTGATTCGTTCCAACTCAATTAGTATGATGAATCACAGTAAAATTTGTAATCAAGCACAAATTGTTAAGCAGTGATAGAATACTAAAAATGCTCATCTATACTTTTGTAATCACAATGTTAGCGTGGTACGTTAGCAAAAGCAGTGGAACGATTGCAGTTGTGTTAGATATACTTATAAGAAAATGTTCCAATTTTGCCAAGGAACACTAAACTATCGAACATTTCATTCTCACAACGAACATCCATTGTTATCTTGGAAGAAAGCACCGTCAATAGTGTCACTCGTTTACATAGAGCAAGGTTCGAGCGTTTTCACGGTGCAGCACAATTCTTTGCTCACTTACCCAACCGTCAGCATAAACTACCGGTAGTGTAAACATGTCTTATACAAAAGGGTCACGTGTTCAACTCCACTATTCTTGACGTTAAGCAAGATCTTTCTGGGTTTTAAAGTCGATTTAACGACAACGACACACGTTGGAATATCGTATGTTAGTCCATTAATTCTGGGAAAAGTCAGAAAAAAGGAAGATAATTCTAGTTGTCGTGTCTTCAATTATGGATAGTAGAAAAAAATGTATAAGATGGTTGAGATCTAAAACAACCGCCTCATTTTCTTCTATACATTTTTCCAACTATGTTTATAAATTTTCTACATTATCCTTTACATTACCTTTACATCGTCTTTCTATCATCAACAAACAACCATCTCGTACAGTACTTTACTAGTACTCGTACATAGAGGAGAAGGTTTAACCGTGGCCCCTGCGTTAAATTTGGCCAAACGCATTTTTAGCTGTTACGTACTATTATTTACTGTCATCCATAGGAAACTGTTCTCCTAATTGCTCTTGCATTTTATGTTAAGTTGGCTTTAATTCTGTTTTGTGATTGTTGAGTTATTTAACTGTAAATATTACGCACCTGCTAGACTTTAAGATGTATGTATAAAAGCCATTTTTGGAAAAAAGTGTCCAAGTTAATAACATTTTCTACAGTCAGAAGTTTAGTTTAAGTATCAGGCTTCCCAGAAGTGTGAATATTCTACAAAACTTGAACAGTATTCATGAGATAAGTTCAAACTCTTAAAAAATAGTGAGTCATTAAATTTGGCCTAGGCAACGTGGTTTAATTTTCGCTCACTATCCTCAGTGTGCTTCTCGCGAAGAAACGACCCACTGCCACAGCGGTCGCGCCAGTGATCTTTCGAATGCTTTTGTCGAATTTATATGTGACTGCTATGTATATATGAAAACATGTGATTTTTGTATGACTGCTATTTATTTGGCAATGACAATATCTTTTTTATGTGTTACAATGATTTTGTGTTTGCGAATAAACTTTTAAGGTTGGACTGTTTAGAAATGTGAAATCTTCCGCATCTGAGTTTAAGCGATAAGCTCTATGAGTACTTAAACCAAAGCAATACATGCAAAATTACTTTAAATTTATTGTTTCCCTTTTTTAACTCGGTTGTTGAATACGCTAGTAGCCCTTTTCTCAGGTAGGCCAAATTTAGACCACATTTTAAAAGTGCCGATTTTGACGAGGTTCGGGAAAATGGCAATAAATAAAATTTACGGCGACTTTCGAAGACACTATTACTCAGATAATTTAGCTAGCATACTTGGGCATCTACTGTAGAGTTTTTTCCTTCTTTGTCTCACGTTTAATATTTCTTTTCGAATAAATAAAAATGGTGTGCCAAATTTAGACCTTCTCCTCTATAGACGAGAAGAGTATACTCTTCTCGTTATGTTGTATACGTAGTTTCGTGTTTATGATCTATACATAGATCACCAACACGTAACTACTTATGAAACATAACGACGTACACAAGGGTATTACTAGTGGAGGAAATTGTACGAAAGGTTGTTTTAAATTATAGACTTTAAATACTTAAATCTCTAAAGCCATTGCTCAAAAGGGGCGTTCTGCCACGTGTTACTATGCGGAGTTCGGAAGTTTACATATCATATTAGGCTATACGTTAACTTTGAATATGGGTGTCAAAAGGATTCCATTTACAGGAAAAAAATCTATAGAAAAGAAGAAGTGATTTGAACCTAAATCAAAACTTAAGTACGTGGGTTTGTAACTCTTCTAGAAATTCTGAAACAAATTGCGTATTTGACAGATTCAGTCTTACGTTGAACTTTACACTTTGGCCAGTGGGATTTTACTTGCTGTCCATTTAAACTCAACTGCGTGAATTATTTCGCTGAATTGAACTACAATATTTACCATCGCACTCAGCGAAACGTGTCATCCTGCAGTTCAAGTAATCCCCAATTTCCCCTTAACACGCTAGTATTAGGCACAGTTGGCAAAAACTGTTACATTTAACGACACGTTCTGCGAAGAAAAGCATCTCGCCAACACAGCACTTCTTACACTTTAAAAGTAGCTCATTGCACAAGCATTCTACATTTCCTGGCACTTATTGGCTAAGGAGACAACAAGTTGCGGCGACAGTCAAGAAAAACTTTCAAGGAAGCAAGATGGGGAAGCTTCCAATCTTCGTACTATTCGTTCTCCTAGGAGCCCTAATTGGAGTACTAGCCGAAGGGCAAAGTAAGATCTTTTATTTTATTCTGAAAATCCATTTAAAAAGCCTTTCAAAAGTTTTGCGAAGATTCTGATGCATGCCATTTTTTTCTAGCTGAAAATGCTGAGCCAAGGGGTAACTTCAAAGGCCATCCAGTTTCAAAAGTACACAATCCACTTCAGAAACCCAAGAAATCTTGTGGAACCTGTAAAAATCGCTGCTTCGACTTCCCACCCCTCAAACCCTTAGAACCCATACCACCCATTCCGCCACTATGCGGATGTCATGGTAACCAATGGGGTGGCGGCTTCGGTCGCGGCTTCGGTCGCTGCTTCGGTCGCGGCTTCGGTCGCGGCTTCGGTCACGGCTTCGGTCGCTGCTTCGGTGGCGGCTTGGGTGGCGGCTACAGTGGCGGCTTCGGTGGCGGCTTCGGTGGCTACTGTCCCCACGGCTATGGCGGCTACCATGGTATGCGCGGCTACCATGGTATGGGTGGATACCACGGCTACCATAACTTCGGTGGCTCCTGCCCCCATGGTTTCGGTGGCTACCATGGCAAGGGTGGCTACAATGGTATGGGTGGATACCACGGCTACCATAACTTCGGTGGCTCCTGCCCCCATGGTTTCGGTGGCTACCATGGCAAGGGTGGCTACAATGGTATGGGTGGATACCACCACTTCGGTGGCTCCTGCCCCCATGGTTTCGGTAGCTACCATGGCACGGGTGACTACCATGGTATGGGTGGATACCACGGCTACCATAACTTCGGTGGCTCCTGCCCCCATGGTTTCGGTGGCTACCATGGGAACTGGCCCTTCGGTCATGGCAGTTGGGGTGACTTTCCTGGTTGGTTCGGGGGTCGCTGTGGGCGCCACTGGCGTGGTAAGAACAAATGGGGCAAAGGTTGCGGTTGTGGCTTCGGTTCTTCCTCAGAAGAAAGCGGCAGTTGTTCGTCTAGGTCCGGTTCATGCTCTTCATCCCGCTCCAACTCTTGCAGCCGTGACCGGTCTAATTCTGGGTCCAATTCTTGCAGCAGTGAAAGGCCGATAGTGAAACCGAAGCGTGTGAAGATTGTTGCGCCAGTCAAGAGAGTGTCAAAAGTACCAAAGTCGAAAAAGACGGCGTACATGGAACCCATGACAATGAAGAAAGGAGATAAATTGAATCGCGTTGCGATGAAAGTTTAGGAGAGAAACCGAATCGTTACGGCGTTAGGATCCTAGCGATTCTAACCATTTCTTTTGACTCTAAACGAAACGGCAAGGCGAAAATGTAATAGTAAGAAACATTGGATCCCGATTGGCATGTACTCTTGTACTAGTGTTCTAAACTTAAGAATAGCTGTATTCAAGATTCAATACAACACCACAATTGGCAACTAAAAAGCAAATACTCTTAATTACGAGGACTTGGACAGGCTGTAATGCAGAGAATACAGAATGTGTTGCTGGGTCTCATCAAAAATAAATGATTGTGTTTACACAAAACAGGCGATATAATTGTTAGGTCATTGGTAATGGTTTCTTGCACTGTTATACTGTTATCGTATGGGACTTGTCGGTGTGGACAGGACCTCATGCTGAACTTCACACTTTGGAATACTTGGATTGCTCTTGCTGTCCTTTTGAAACCTAACAAATTCGAGCGAACCAAAACAGTTACATTTTGTTCAGAAAAACATGTCATTCTTAAGTTTAGGTATCCCAAATTTCCCCTTAACACGCTAGTATTAGGCTCAGTTGGCAAACATTGTTACGTTTAACGACACTCCGGGTTCAGTGACTACTGTCTATACCACTGCGGTTGACAGCGCTCTTACGGCTACCGCGGTCTCTCCCCATACGTCTTCGATCGTTACGGCTACGGCCAACGTAGAGGCTAGTCTGTCGGCTTTGGAAGTTTTGCTGGATCCGGGAGCTATCATGACTTATTCTTGGACCATCCCAGAGGGCATTTCCACTGCAAGAACAAATGGAAGAACCGAAGTGGTTGTGGATCTTCTTCAGAAGAAAGCAGCTCCTGTTCGGGCTCGTGGTCCGGTTCTGAATCTGCCGAAGGTGACATGACTGATTCTACGTCCAATTCTTACAGCTGCGGAAGGCCAGTAGTGACACCGAAACCTGTCCTGTTCGTCCAGTTAAGAAGGTTGAAGGTTTCAACCAGTACGGAGGGTGAAAGAGGTCAAACGCGTCCCAGAGGTCGAATCCGTGATAATGAAGAGTGGACTTACAAGAAATCCCGTTCGTACGGGGATAAAGTTAGGAGACAAAATCCTAACGAACCTTCGTAAAGATTTCTTTCTGCTTTCGAAATAAATTACAAGGCGAAAAGATAATAACAAATATACATTGGATCCCAATTGACGTATGTAAACTCGTACTAATAATCCTTCAATACAATTCACAAATTGGCTACTCAAGAGCACAACCTGTTAATTCTGAAATCTTCGACGCTGTAATGCGGAAAAAATGCCTTACTTAGATTCATCACAAATACTTCTACTATCTTTTATTTTACATTTCCTGGGCCAGAGTCCAGTAATTAATTATTTGCGAAGCTTATTTTTGTATTTTCTTGCAACGAAAACAAACGTGATTTTGTCTCAGACGTGAAGCAAGTGTCACTAGACTTATTTTTAGCTTGCGATCATATCGCCAGGTGCGCCACTGGTTTCCGCCTTTCAAAGTTGACCTGCTTACATTCGTTTGTCAAGTATTGTAATACTATTTTTAGTCGAGATAACTTTTGAGACACATTGGTATTCTATCATGGGTTATTCTTTTCAATAAGAATTACGGAAATAAATTTAACTATAACTCGCTAAATTAACTATGGTAAAAGGGAAAGTTCTGAAGGTATCCGTTCCATGAGAAGTCGCCCATTTAATATTTGAGCCGTTTTGAGCTTGGCTGTTCTGGTTTTCGCTTTATTGCTAAAATGCACTTTTAGCGTATATGAAAAACTCACCGTTTCTACGACTGAAGACCCATCATGGTAATTGGCGATACCGACACCTCTAACTAAAGCGCTTGTGAAGCTTAGAATGAGAATTATCATGCGATCTTTGTTGACGGTGTATTGGACACTGTCATCTAAAAGATTCATTTCAGTTTCATGAAGTAGCAACGACATATGAAAGAAGGTTAATATATTGGTATCTTCTAAGGGTAAGGTTATTCAACGGTCTAGCCGCGTGACCGAGATTATAAGATGCATGCATCTTCGTTTGTCGCTCGCTAACTAGCTACACTTTGAATAACACAAAGGGCCGTAACTAGGATTTCGGTTCGAATGGGGGAAGTTGAACAGCGTTTTTTTTATCCCTCTTGCTATATCTTTACGCAGTACTTAAGGTCGTTTAGAGAACTTTCTTCCGAAATCGCCCTAAGAAACATAGAATTTCGGGTCATTAAAACCCTAACCTCTTTGGTACGCTGGGTGTCTAGATGCCTTTCATTGTTAGCATCTGTAATTCTTATTTTTCCATATGTATTTTCTGAAGAATTATTCAAATAACGATAGACCAACTCTACTCGTCAAGTCATCAGACCATGAGCTGACAGATGGCCGGAGTATCCAGTTTTTCCGAGGATTTTTATGTAAGCTTCACACAGCCATTTTTTGACTTTACTCAGCACAACGTGCCTAAGTAAAGGTCAAGTCAGTAAAATTTTCCTTAACCGGCTTATATTAGGCTCATTTGGCAAAAAGTGTTACTGCTTAGGGCACGTTTTGCTGTCAAGACATTCTGACGTAGCGTAAATGTGCGTTAAAAGTACCTACTGGACCTGCTTTCAAGCATTTCTTCACTCCGACTTGTTGCAGAGCAAGACGCTGAATAAAGTGCAATTCAAATCGACTAGCTTCCGAAACATGGGGAAGCTGTCACTCATTCTGGCTTTCCTGTTCCTGGCGACGCTAGTTGGAGTACTGGCAACTGGAAACCCACCACCAAGTACAAACACTTTTCCTCTAACTTCCCTCTTTGTTCATTCGTCTAAATCTTACAGAAAATGAAGGTGTTACGGTCCGCCGTCTCAGCACTCCCCACAAAATCTTTAGACCAGCTCAAACAGCACCCAAACCTTCTGTAATACGCAGACGCAAATCGGCGTGTCGGCCATGTTGCAGATCAAACAAAAATTGTTGGTCGGGCTTTTCAGAATTTCCATCTTTCCCAAGATTTCCTCACTTCCCCTCCTTCAGATTCCCTACTTCGCGATTCACTCGCGGCTGTCATGGCAGACCCAGCTGGCCACTCACTCGTGGCTGTCATGGCAGCCATTGGGGCTTTGGAAGTATACCGTCTTTTCCGTCGGCTCCGCACGCATGGGACTCGTTTGGCCCTTGGACGGGTATACCTTGTCATGGCCGCTACCAATGGAAAAAACACCGTGGATCAGGTCCATGGAACAGCGGCAGTTGCTCGCGCAAACGGAATTCTTGCTCCGGTTCTGGGTCCGTTGCCCAGTCCACGTCTTGCAGCGACGAATGGCAAACTAGGGTGAATCAGTCGGATGACGTAGAGATTGAACCCAGGAAACGGAATTTCTCGGCACCAGGCCGGAAGGGAAGGGTAGCAGCGCCACAGAAAGGTAAGCCTAGCGGAGCAGCAGGAAAACAGGGACGTGTAGGCAAGGACAAAGTTAGCGCGGCACCAGCGAAAGGACAATTGAAGGGACAAGCAGGGAAGGGAGGGAAGGGAGGAAAGGGAGGGAAGGGAGGGCAACGACAAGGTAGTATAACCAAAGGAGCACCACAAGCAGCGGCGCAAGTTGTGACCCTTGAGGCACCAGAGGCAGAGCCAGTGCCAGAGGTAGAGCCAGTGCCAGAGGCAGAGCCAGTGCCACAGGTAGAGCCAGCGCCAGAGGCAGAGCCAGCACAAGAAGCAGAGCCAGCGCCAGAGCCGGAGGAATGCAATGCTGAAACGGTATTCGACGAAACACCCGCCGAGACCGAGTTTGATATAATATATAGGAGTGCTTTACAGCGCAATCCAGTAGCTAAGGCAGATTAAAGAGGGGGCAAATGGAAAGTACCAGCCAGAGAATCGTACTGAATCGCTCTGTTGATTCACTCTAATCCCGCTTCCTGGCTAAACACCGTGATGTATCACTAATGCCAAAACTAACCTAACTAACTTTCAACCTGAGTGTGTGAAAATTCTACCTTCAATACACTATCCAAACCTGTGATTAACCTTCTGTTAGTTGATTCAATAAAACTGAACATAGACTTCTAAGAACTGCAGATGAACTGGAGATATATAAGAGAATCCAAAGCAAGTCTTTAGTACGCTGGAAGCAAATGAAAGAGACAAAAAGTATATACCCTTTGTTGCGTACTCGGCCTTCATTCAATATTCTCACTCTTATATACCAAGTACACAAGGTCATACATACCTAAGGTCATGCGTACCTACGTACAGTGCTGAGCAAAAAAAAACTTTACATGGGATTGCGCAGAGGTCTAATCTAGCCTCCTGAGGCTGATTAACTTTCATTATCTACCGAAGGGTCTCGAACGAATCAGCTGGGGAAAGGTAGACCGCGCAGTTTGAAAATCATCGCACGTAATTATGAAAAAAGTATTCGTATTGCGTAATTATTATTGACATGAAATATGCAAAGAATGTTTGCTTTGAATAATTATTATTGATAAAAATTAGGGATGAAAATTTTCTTCAGTTGTCTCAGAATTTCGACATTGAGAGGAAAGGTTAAATAAATTTACGTGAACTGTAATTGTGCTGCAAACAAATTAGTCTTCACAGTCAAGATTAGAATATCAAAACAGACAGCAGCAAAATGTTTTGAGAGCAATAATAAATAATGTAGATATCAACAATATCTATGACACTAAGTGTTCTGGTTACGTAATCGAGCAATGTTTTTGCAACAATACCAATGGCGTAACTTACGCAACAAAATCGAACACTTTCAATTTTCGCGGTCTACCATCACTTCGACAGCGATTGGCGACTCTTCAACACTTAATGAAAGTTATCAGCCTCAGGAGGCTAGATTAGACCTCTGCGCAATCCCATGTAAAGTTTTTTTTTGCTCAGCACTGTACAGTACTCTCCACATAAAACGACACACACAAACTGCCCTATCCTAGCTCCACACAGATGCGTGCCTAAACGTTGCGAACAGCACAGTGAATAACATGCTGCGCGAAATCGAATGACTCGTCTGAGCCCGCGATATTGGAGTTCCAGATAATATTCACAAAAATTATTTACCGGTGCCATCTTCGATTTCTCATTTTGATAAATAAGAATTTGTAAGATGTTTTTCAATAAACGTTTGATGATGAGATAGTCTTATATTTATCCGTAGCACCAACTATTAATTCAAATCCTTTGTTGCTTTGGTCGACGGAATTTCTCCCAACCCGACGGATTTAATTCAAACACAGAAATTCCAGTGACCTGTTCGAGGGTTGCCTTCCCACTGCATGCTATTCGCTGTGCTGTTCGCACTTTTTAGGCACGCATTTGTGTGGAGCTTGGATAGGGCAGTTTGTGTTTGTCGTTTTATGTGGAGAGTACTGTACAGTACTCGTAAAAAAATCGGGCCCAACAAACTTCCGTATCCTACCGCCACGGCAGTTGCGCGAGCGGTGCTCCAACTTTTTCGTCTTTCGAACGTTTTTGACACGCTTCCTCCCATAGTGGCGGGGGACGTTAGCATAGGGCGGTTTGTTGGGCCCGATTTTTTTAAAAAAAGTACTGTACATACATACCACCCTTCTGCTGGGTAGTAACAACGAATACTTCTTCGAAATTTTCATAGTTAAATCGAAGTTGGTACATATAGACGCCTGAAATTGGTATTTGCGACAGTCGTCGAATTATACCGAACTCGAATGCGCAAGGAAAGTGAAGGTTCGATTTTCCGCGCTAAACGGGACTCCCCAATTGCATTCCGCTCACGTAGTGCGAGTCTCCGGGACGTCTTCACTGCGTTGCCATGTCAATGCCCCTTAAGGCAACTGTTTACCGTCCTCTTATGGACGATTACACGCAAAAATTGTGTTGACGATTTTGCATTTACCACTCCCAAGTTTCTTGAAGTAATCGTGACAGTAAAGTTTTACTTGATAATCTCTAGAATCTTACGAAGAGATATCTTCGAAACAAGGCAAAAATAATTTACAATTGTTAAAGGATTCGTCCGCTTTTTCCCCAAAATTCTGAATTTTCTATATTTCTCTAGGATAGTTTCTAGGTGTTATTAATTTTATATTTGGGTCAAACAATTATCGAAAAATATGCTACAGTTATGGAGAATATCGTCCACGCAATTTTCTCGTTTTTTTCTACGGGCTAGTTGATGCAATACGCTGATAAGGAAATGAAGACGAAGGTGATAAGGAAATGAAACCATTAACTATACAATTTTTTCTCCATTGCCCTGAGGTAATAAATGGTGCGATTCTGCAAGCCATTTTTGAATTGGAAATCTACACGCCAACTATTCCATTTTGTTGTCTCTTCAAAAGAATTCAGAAATTTGCAACTGAAACACTGCATTAATAAGACAAAAGGCGTTTTTTTGAGACAATGTTCTCTGCATATTGCAACACATTTTCATTTCATAAGTAAAGAGCATTTGGCACTACAACAAAAAGTTGCAGGCTCTCCCTATCTAAAACGTCAGGTCACTTCCACTTGACACTTACGGTAATTAGATGAAAATCGTTTTGCAACATTTCAATGTGCGAGGATGATGATTGTTATACAACTGAAACTATTGCTTTCTCAACTTAAAAGAAGGAGAAGAAAAACAAAGAAAGGAAAAAGTCAGGTATGGGAAAGAAAATCGATCATACCACCTGCTGGTACAACTACTTTATCAGTATTGGTTCTTCCACAACATTCATTATTCCCCACCGCTGTCATAACCAACAAACAAGCAAACATGGTCAGCAGGCTATCAACATCACCTTGATCATTGTTTCACAAACGTCTTCATTTTCAAATTTCATGTCATGTTCTTTGTCCCAGCTACTGGTGTTAAATTGGCCCAGGCCATGAAATCCGGCAAATCTCTTACGGGAACATCTTGCGCAAGTGCTTTCACGCGTAAATTCCGATCTTCCGTCAACAAAACCACGTCACGTCGTAATCTTCGGACACCTTCTGCTTGCCCTAAACATAATTATTATTCACCATAGTACAAAAATGGTATAAAATCGCTTCCAACGCACAAAAGGAGAAAAAAAAATAGGAAATAAAATTACCCCAAAATAAAAAATAAGTATATAAAACTGCTCAAGAATAAGGAAATAAGGAAATAAAATTACGCAAAAATAACTATACGAGAAATAAAATTTCCCCAAAAGTAAATAAACAAGAAAATAAAATTACGCAAAAATAAACAAATCTAGGACAAAATATCACATATAATGGAAACGCTGCACCAAATATTTCTCAACAGCCCAAGAAATGGCGAAAATGAAGCAAAACTGGGAGAGCGAAAAGGAAAGTCAATGTTACTAACCTTTATCGCTCACTTCACGCCCGGCTTCCCGACACAGGGACAGGCAAACTTTCAAGATGCGATCATCGTTTTTCAAATCCTAACCAAAATTACAAGACCACGTTATCCAAATTAGTTCCCTTTAAAAAAAAAACAACAGCCGCCAAATAAAAGACAAAAGCTAAAATACCATACCTGCTCTTCGTCTTCCTCTTGGACCAACGTGACAGACGGCATGACAGTTCCTTTGGTGGTAATGCACTTGATTCTCGGATGCCGCTCCTTGACGAAGGCAAAAGCTTGTTTCGCTGCTAGCGCTACGCGGGCTGCTCGTAACGACGGCATTTCCCGGTCCTTGTCCGTGAAGGCTAACCGAGCAAACGCAGGTCCTTCTACTGAACTTGACCGGGATCCGCGCGCTAAGCCATCTAATTCGGCAAGAACTGGAAGAAATAAAACAAATTTCCAAAAATTAACAAACAGCCAAAAATAAATAAATATAGAAAAATTAACAAATACCCAAAAATTAACAAATAGCTAAAAAAGTAAACAACGAGCCAAAAAATAAATAAGAGATAAAAATAATACATAGCCAAAAATAAACATAGAAAAAATAAACAAATAGCCAAAACTCAATAAATGGATAACAATAAAATACATAATAAAATGAGAAAAAACAAAGCCCAGTAATAGCAAAAACTGCAATGACAAAATGAAATATTTGGAAGGCATGTCGAAATATTTTGTTTTTCACGCTTTAAGTTGTTAATTTATACAAAACAATGCAGAGAAAACGAACCATTTAGCAAGTCAAGAGTTGACAGTCATTTTAACTCATTAACAAGATCAACGCCTGGTGCCAAGCTTTTTTTTATTTTCACAGGTTTTGATGAGGTAGCTGGGAGGCATTGGCCACGAAAATCCTTCAGCTTACAAGTCGTAAGTCGCCTTGTGTTAAGAGAATGTTACCTATTGTTAGAAACAGAAAGCAGAGGTGCTGAAGAGGTTCACTGAACTCAGGTGCAAGTCAAAGTGCACGCCAGGGAAGCTAACAGTTCTGGATGGACAACTTCCGTTTCTTGCCAACCCAAAATTTTGATTAGATCGACGACTCTTAAGACATTTGAACCCTGTGGCTAATACAGGAAACCAACAACGCTAGTGAAACCTCTCACTCGCGATGTCAGCTCTGGCATTTTCAATGGAATTCTCAATCTGTGGGCGGGTTCTGATATCAGAAGTTTACTTTTAAACATACCAGAGCGTTTTCAGACCAAGATACGCTCTTAGACTAGATACACGTAATATTAATGGAGACGGTCAGGCAGCTTGATAATGTCAGTCCTGGCATGAAATTAACATGGTCATTTCGCTTGATGTAACATTCTCTTGACTGAACTGGCTCACAAAAAACGCTTAAACTGATGCGCAAGTCTTGTTGCCCGGTTTCGATGTCGCTGGAGAAAACAAATGCTGAAAGCGTGTCCAGACCAAACTTCCATTTGCCCATCTCTTCTCATAAACAATGAAATGCATAACTGAGAAAAAAATTTATACAAATTCGAGATTCATTACGTATCAAATTCATGGCCAATAATCGAACACCCATTACTGCCTAACTTCTAACAATCATGAAGACAAACTCAAAGTGGCCTTGTTGCCTTATGTATTTAAATAATTAATAATAATAATAATAATAATAATAATGAGATGATCTTTGAGATGATACCCCTACATTCTATTGTTCATTTCAGAACTTCTAATCATCGATGTGTAAACTTAGAAGGACCAAATAAAGATATGGCAACAGCTGAAAGCCTACGTCGATTCTCGGATAATAATGAGATTTACTGTTGCCTAGCTTCCGAATACAAAATTGTTCAGCTTGCCTGTACTAACCCGGATAAGAGACAAAACCACCACCAAGAGAAAAAAATGCTATTTCGACTGAAGAACAGTTCTTTGAAGTCCTGTCCTAAAAAACCCGCAATAGGAGGAAACAGAGGAGTAGGAGGCCAGTTCCTGTTACATTTTAGTATTCCTTACATCATCCTATCAAGGACATCGCCATATGTTCAGCAGGCCCGGATGTATGAGATATCCGGGGATAAGCGTTAGCTCCTTGTTCTTTATGTTCATGATCTCTTAATGTTAAATAACGTTTATAACTGTAAATTACATCGTACTAGCACGTAAGAGATGCACGGATAAAAAAGACATTTCGCAGCTCTTTATGTCCCTTGCCTCCTAATGCTAAAGAAGAACATTATAAATAAATAAACGAACAAGATTACTAAATAAAATAAATAACTAAAATTACTCAATAAATCACTAAAAAATCACTAAATAAAATCACTAAATAAATCAGTAAATAACATCAATAGATAAAATCAATAAAGAAAATAAAGAAACAGAATAAATACATAAAATACATAAAATAAGTAAATAAATAAATAATTGAATCCAAAATAAAATACGCAAAGAAACAATTCCTTATCTTTGATGTTAAAAGTGCCACTGTACCTATGAGATATAGGCAACAGGCGAATGCCTACTCCTTACGAAAAAAAAATAGAAACCATAAAAGAACAATGGAGTAACTGTGTGTTCAGTGGAGCTCGGATGTAAGAAACTCCTCGCATAAGTAAGACTTTCCAGATTTTTCAAATGTTACTTTCTTACATCCTAATAGTGCATGACTTGCACCATTACATAATCAGCCGAACGAAGGTGTAAGTGGAATTGCTGATGTAGCATTTTAAGGCCACTGTAAACCCTTTCACTTGTTTTACTTTGATTGAATGGGACAAACGAGACAAATACGTAATTCTGGAAAATTTTCAAGGCTTTTTTCGATAGTTTTTCTACACATTTTAAAATTAATAATACCTAGAATCTAACGTGGAGAAATTTTCGATATTCTGAATTTGGGAAAAAAGCAAACGATTTCCTTAAACCACTGTAAATTATCTTTGCCTTTTTTCAAAGATATCTCTTTGTAAGATTCTAGGGATTATCAAATAAAATTTTACTGTCACGATTATTTCGAGAAACATTGAGTGTTAAATGCAAAATCGCCCACGCAAGTTCCCAAATAATCGTCCATAAGAGAAGGTATACACGTTCAATCTCAATAGAAACTACCTTTTTTTATTCAGTTTTCTCTTACATCAGGGTTCAACTTTTCTCTCCATCCTTACCCCTTTCTACACCCCGCCTTTCCATACACACCAATACACTAGCAAATGTACAAAGATAGCCAAATTTCTCTGCTCGAAACAAACCAAAATTTCATTCTTGTCACTAAGACCTGGCTCATACTACACGCTTTACCATTGCCTACATAACCATCAATAAAAGTAAGCTGAAAAAAGTTATTCGACGAGAACCATAGAGTGTAAATAAAAAATACGCACAAGCGAGCGAAATACGTGTCGCAATTGACGGAATTTTACTTGAAATACCTGGCAATCTCCTCCATCTGACAAAGACATTAAAAAAGCTAATCTTTCCCGCAAACGAAACCAAAAACCTTTCTGGTCACTGAATGCTAAAAACCTGAAGCTATAATTTCCCTAAGCTCTTCCAGTTCTCGCCCATGTTTACCCGAACCACAAGTTCCTGATTTATGCCGTCGGAAGGTAAAAAGTCAAGGTAAGCTATTTTTAAGGTCGAAAGCGTTTCCTTTCGAACGGAAAACTCAGGGTGCTCAAAAACCCGACCCAATCTTCTTTCATTAGCCCCTCCCACTACCTATGTGACTTTCAACCCTCCTGGTTCACCCTTCGTCCAAAAAGCCCCTAGAACAATAGCCACACACTGAATTTTCAGGGAAAGTCATGAACCTTCATAAAAAAGCCAGTAAAATGAACCGGAAAACTACAGGGCGGGGTTTGGAAACAGTTTTGTGGTAAAGGGAGAGAAGAATGTTGGGTGCTATTTCACACTAACGCTTGTGTGGTCTTGATCCTAACATGTACTTTTACTAATTGCTAATGGGACGAAAAGGGACTTAGGGTCTAGAATTACGTTCACTGCAAAAAGAAAAAAGAAAAAACTTTGGGATACAAGTTACGTGAGAAACAAGTTTCGCGAAGCATCAACCACACGAAAAACCAACAGTCCTTAACTACTGGACGCCAGTTACGTACCAGAAGAGATTCCACTAACTTTTGTACATTAATCGGCCTGTTAGTAACCCAACTCCCGTGTTTTCTTTTAATTCTTCTCCTTTTTCTGTTTTTTTAATCAATATTTATCAATGCTATCAATATTAATTTTTTATCAATTGCAAAACGGCTTGTTGGAAATTCTATTGATATTTTGAAAATCGTTGAAAACTATGCCTTTCTTTTTTTCTTTAGCACCTTTAGGCTCGAGAAAGACGTATCAGTAAATGATCTTTCAACACGCGTTCTGGAGAAAAGGAAATCAAAAATTTCAAAAATTTCCCGCCGAAGGCTGAAAAGATCGTACGGGCGAACATGGACAAAAAAATAGCAGAAAAAGTGGTCTCGAAAAGTGTTAGGTATTTTTTTCTTCTTTTATTTTTGTGCACTAATTTTCCATTTCGCTTTTAGGCCGTTGGTCTGGAACAGTGGAAGGAAATGTCCTGTCCAAAGGTCGTCAACCCGGATGGAATCAAAAAGGTTTCTTTCGAAGTAAGTCAATAATAAAAAAATGTTGCACCCAGGGTATTTGTTCAGTGATTCGACTTTTTCAACAGTTAAACTAACTGTCAAAAGCCCACAGAAATTTAGATTGCGGAAATTTTCGTCATGAAAAGCAAAATCTTGAATTATTCTGGGCTAATTTTTTTCGGCAAAGAAAGGTAAATAAGGAAGATGAGGTAATGAAACTAAAGAAGAGGAGCATTCTCATTGTCAGCGAAAGAGAAAACCACGGACATTTCTCAAGGCTTTTCAAAGATTTTCGCAATGTTGCGTACAACAAGACAAAGACTCAGAGTACCGGAAATGCTGCCTAACTCCGAACCTGGTCATTAATGCATCCAACATAGAGCAACGCAACGATCCTTGTTTTGTGGAATAACCTATCACCTTTATATGTAATGCTCAATTACGCCTGCAATTACGCTTACACCTCCTCGTTCCATCAGACTAATCACAGGGTGTGGGGCAAGAAACCAAACCAGACCAAAAAAAAGCTACGAAAATGATAGTGATTGCCACTGTGGAAACCAAACAAGTCGCTTTGCAACAAACCAATTTAACTTTGTAAAGACATTGAAAACGTTGCATAACGAAAACGTATTCCGAATTACTTTCAAAAAGTCATAATTGATGTAAGTAAACTGGAATATTACTCCCTTAAAAGTATTTTGGTACAAATCTTTCCGCACATTTTTTTAAAGTTTTGATCTCACGTGAAAAATTGCTTCGTTGTATGTGGGTATCACATGCTAAACGGCGTCAGCGATTTCACCAAAGTTAGTCAGTATTTCATTAAACAATCTCTACAGTAAAGTTTTAGATCATAATGTCTAGTAGATATCATCGAGATTTTTAAAGAACGTTCTTCATAAATTTGTAAAAAGCGAATCAATATAATTTTTTTAAAAATTGCAATTTCGAACACTTGATGGTAATGTTCACTAGAGCCGCTTAAAATATTCATTTACTGCAAACGGAATTCAAATCCGACGGTTGGTTTAGATTGGTCATCTAGGAAGTTTTAGAAAACTTAATGTACTATATTTAGGTGACTTCAATATTTAGACTATTATTAAACTATTTAAAACTGACCGATGAATTTGAATTCCCTCTTGGCCAATACATTCAGTAAACGGTACTTTGGTGTACCTTGAAGCTGTATATGTCAAAATGCTTTTTCCAAACAAATAAATAAATTTGTATCGCTTTTTACAAATTGACTAAAAACTTTTAAAGAAAAACTCGATGATATGTACTAGATATTACAATCCAAAACTTTACTGTCGAGATTGTTTAAGGAAATACTGAGTCATTTTGGCAAAATCGCTGACGCCGTTTAGCATGTGATTTACACCTAACTATTGTACAGTACCTAAAATTTTAATTGTCGCAGAATCTCGCGCAAGAGAGAAGGAAGTATGATAAGGAGGTCTTTTCTTACATCCCATTTCTCTTTAAACTAAAGCGCATACGAAGACAAATTGTTCTCACAGTACCCGCCAGGTTTTCACTAACCGTGCTTGGAGGTGCACAATAATGAAATTCTACTCAACTCAGCGTTGCACAGTACGCTGATTTTGTTTACATTCCCTCGATTTCATTGTTATGTATAGTACCTTCTTCAAGCTGACTTGAGGTTTTCCACGTTTGATTGTACTCAAGACGGTTAATAACTAAGAGGAACAAACTATCCTAGTACTACAATGAAAATTCCACTCGAATCGACCGTTAATCGATGTAAAAACCAATCTTTAATAAAGAGCTAGCGAAAGTTTTCCAACATCGTTTACAACGTTCTATGCAACAACGTATGCTCTTAATTAATACCGTAACAGAGATCTTCGTTTTCAACTATCAATACATTATACCTAGACAATTTCAACATTAAACAAAGTTCTGTCAAGTCACTGACACAGAATCAAGCCCTAAAAGCAAAATGACAATAATCCATTGTACTTTGGGGAATTCATTCTTGACCCGAGCTTGACTTGTGCCCCGATCTGGTAAATAATTTGAGACGAAAGTTTTGAAGAAGTTACTAAGAATTCCCGTAACTTTTTTACTGCATCTTGTCTCCTCTATCGCAATCCAAAAAAGCTACAAAGGAAAACAAAGGAAATCGTATTCAAAGTTTTAACACCCCAAAAAGTTGGACAAAGCACATGATTTCCCAAAAAAAGTCGTTTGATACAATTTGCCACGTCATATTGCCTCATCTTACAAATCAAAGCTGACTTAACTTCCAATTCTAAATCGTCTTTGTTCCACTACAAATGAATCTCGTTGTTGCTCCCAGTCCCAATCTTAGAAACTGACACATTCTAGTGTTACCAATACATTTTCCCCAAAAGCTACACCATTGCAGGCGAATTATACACTGTAAAAACGCATACAAAAATGGGTGAATTACGAGCGTCTGAAATTAGTAGTTGCTACTAAAATTCTGTACCTAAATTCTAAATATGGGTCCCCTCATCTAAGAGACTGTAATTTCCCCTCATTTGGTCACATTTAACTAATATGTTCCTATTTACCTAATTTTGGTATTGTTCATCCAAATATTTGTAACGTATTTCGACAGACATGCTTGGACTAAAACTCGTATTCGAGCGTAATCCTTAAACCGAGACCTTTCACCTCATCGTTGACGAGCGATATAGGTTATTAAATCCGTGTTTAATAGCGTGCTGTGAAATGGGAATTGAAGATGTCGAGGAAAAAGGATACAAGCCTCTTTTTAGAGAAAAACACACTTTTAGAGAAAAACGAAACAACAATTAATCGCAAAGAAGTTTGGTGTTGATCAGGGAGAGTTACTTGCTTTCCTTTCGTATTTCTCAGCCTTCTAAAAGGCAACTTCGTGTTATTTCAAACTCCGCGTAAATTCATAGAGATCGTCCGGTCCCGAGCCTATGTAATAAAGCGGGTTCCACTGTATTCTATACGTTTGGAGACTTATTTGCTAATGCTATACTACGCATTGTCGGTTAATTTTACGTTGTTGAGCTGTTGTACTGTGTATATTTGTTGAACTAATATTGTTGAGCTTTGATATTTACTGTTGCATTAATTATTGTTAGTGATGTTATTTGGTGTATCCTTGTGTTATTATTCAATTTACATTGTTTCTATGTATCGTTTATGTATCCTGTGTGATTGCTTCTAAATCATCTTCAATTTCGTGGCTCATATAATAAAAAAATTAAAGTAAAATATGCGTCAAAATTTCTCCCGAAAAATGGCAAATGGCATCCCTTATTATGGTTATTATTAGGACCAATTGGAGGTCTTATGCGTCAGTTTACAGCATGGTTACTTGCCAATTTTTGAGTTTTGTCACGTACCGATTTTTTGGGGCTTACATCTACAATTTTTAGGGCAAAGATCATTGACGCATTGACTTTTGATAGGAAAAGAGCTCCAATCTGTGATCTTTGCTTTTAAGTGCCATTTTGTCACCATTAAACGGTAGATTTTTCTTACAGTGTATGGTAATAGAAAGGATTAAGCAACTGGTCTGGTCTGTACAGCTAATCCAAACCTGATCCCGTTGCGTACCCACGCACCTTTTCCTTGTCCCTTTTCCCCGGGAGCTCATCCACAGTAAAAACCACATCAAACTCCCATCCACAGTTGCGTAAATGCGCCGAAAACCTTCTGCTAGCACAAATAAAGGTTTCCGGCCTTGCCATGCATGCGGCCATCCAACTTACCAAGTCAAGGTTGCCAAGGACGTTCATGCAACATTTTTTCTCTGATTCAGGTCACTTCCCTAACATTCTCCCATCGCAACAATTCTAAGCCACACCCCCTTTGCGAGATATTCGAGAACTCGCCTGCTGTTTATCTAATGATCATCTGATGCAATACCTACGCCATTGTTTTCCTTTTGTAACGTTCCTTTCTTCATTTTTTTCATTTCTCCTTTTTTCTCTTCGATACGTCAAGATCAATCTCCGGAAAAAATTATAAACGATTAGCTATTAAATAAGTAAAAAAACTACAACTCAGTAAATAAAAATCAAATTCTGCATTCCGAAAAATCCTGAAAAATAGTCTCACGACATACGTAAGCTACCTACATAGGAAATAACTAAATAAATTACAATACAAAATAAATACGCAGAACGAAACAATACGAAACATTAAACAGGTGGAATTCAAGAACGCAATTTGAAGAGAAAATAAAGGGAAAATTCTGAAAGAAAACAAGACAGAAATGCAAACTAACTTCTTCAATCTTGGATGTCATAAATATATAAGAGAAATGTCAGGCAGTATGACACTTATAAAAACGTGAGTATACAATGTTGACCTTTTCAGGTTAAGTGCGACGTATCCAAGAGATTTGAAAACAAATCTCCTTTTATTCAAAGCTCCTTCATTTGCTTTACCAATAAAACAAGTTTTTCCTCCCCTGAAGTTTGAATGTGAAGTTCAAGGGAGATCAGTCTTTCAAGCTTCCTTTAATCTTGCCTTCTGTGGGTGTTAATTCAAATGAAGAGAAAATTCGCGCCAGATGGTTTGCTAAAGCCGAAAAGTCTCTTTGGAATATCCGTTCGCAAAGTATAGTTTTACGTCATGTGATACTTCAAGTGACTATGGACAACGACTTCTTAGGGTATTATACCAAGTTGCGGAGTTTTTGTATAACTTTAATCTTAGCTCTCTAAGACGAACAACCCAATGAAAGCAAAAGAAACTCATAGAAGTAGCTTTAAGTAAAGCTACTGAACCTTTTTGCAACGTAGCGCTGTGGTTCTTTGTGTGACTCTTGCAAGTCTTTTGAACCACACTTTTTGCCAGCATTTGAAGCGCGTAATCAACCCGGCAGTGATCCGTTTGAAAGCCCTCGACCGCCATGTAATTTTAAAAAGCGCGACAGTGTATAAATCAAGGCAGCTTTTATACAAGCCAGTTCTTAAATCTCTGTAATCGAACCCAAATTACCCCGGTTATCGGACCACCATCGTCACACGGCTGGCCAAGTACAAGGGGAAAATGGCTGGGCCATTGAACGTGTAAAGAAAACTTGCTTATCCAGTAGATTAACAGTAGTAACTTCAACTTTCACGCTCCCGTGAATTTTCTTGCGAAAGTGTCGAACAGATTTCGTTTATTCTTCACAGCCCTAAACATGACAATCCCACACCTGCAATCAACTACCATCGCAATTACAGCTGTTCGCACTTCCTAATTGACACAAAGCCTCGCAAGAGACTCGAAGATCTTGGAATTAAATCGATTTTTTCTCTTCAATGTAACTTCTACCAAGTTTTAATCACAATCTGGGTGTTCATAACGAAAACACATCCGCTTCTTAATTCTGCCATAGGTGGGCTTTGTAAGTGTCAAGACAATGAACTCCGTTGGCTTCAGAAGCGAAATTAATTAAGCACAGGAAACTTTGTGACAGGATCACCGATAGTTCATTAAAAAGGAAAAGAATGCGTAAGGGAATTTGCGTTTCATTTGGGCGCAACTACTGCACTAACATAAAAATGTGAATTAAAAATTACTTTAAAATGCCATTTAAAATATTAAAATGAAATAAAAAAATACAGCATTAAAACTTAAAACACCTAAAAATTTTAGTACTATCATCAAGATCAAGAGGTAAATAATTACGTGATTTTCGGAAACAAACTCTTAAGACCACTGTATTCCCTTTCTCTTATTTTACATTGACTGAATGGGAGAAAACGAGTAAATTGCGTGGACGATTTTTCCATAACTGTTGTAGATTTTTCAATAATTTTTCAAAAAAAATTAAAATTAATAATACCCAGAATCCAACGTGGAGAAATCTTCGAAATTCAGAATTTTGGAGAAAAGTAAACAAGTTCCTTGAACAATTGTAAATTTTATTTGCCTTTCTTCAATATTTTTGTACGATTCTAGGGATTATAAACTGAAACTTTACTGTCGAAATCATTTCGAGAAATATTAAGTGGTATATGCAAAATCGTCCACACAATTTTCCACGGAATCTTCCACAAGAAAAGGGCGGTATACAGTGCCTTAAAAATTCCTTCAAAATGCCTCTTAAAACACTAGTTCCCGATTCGCAAAATGCGAGTACTACCATGACAGTCAAAAGGTAAATAATTATATAGTTTCCAGAAACAACTTTAATATGAGAAAAATGCTTGAATACCAACAGATTCATTACAACTAAAGATTTGAATGTACGAAACTTGGGATATTATTTCATAATTAGATCACAAAATAATACAAGTTATTACCGTACTTCACCGAAAATGCTTCAATACCAACAGATTCATTACAATTAAAGATTCCTCTAGTACGAACCTGGGGTAATATTTCATAATTAGATCACAAAATAATACAAATTATTACCGTATTTCACCGAAAATAGTCTCAAACATCAGCGGGGAAAAACAATACTCCTAAAATTAACTCTAGACTTCTCTCAAAGACTTTTTTGGAAATTTGAGAACCCAAGCACGCCAGGGAGCAATCTGACAACTCAGCATACTTGTACCCTTCGCGAATTTCTCCGAAATTGCGTCGTACCTCGAAAGGTGACTGTACCTAAATGTTTGAGGCTCTTCTTCAGTCTTTAATTAAATTAAAAATATTGCAAGAACAATGCTAAGGAATAGATATCAAAATAAATATCTCGAGATTAAGCCCAAATGAAATGAAAGCTTGTAAATCAAGTTCTATTGCTCCCTCCCCTTCCAAAAAAGAAAAAAAAGGAAAAACAGAAAAAAGAGTGATGGGAAGCTTGGGGATATAAACTAGCGTCTTAGCCGTCTGTCCGGCGTCTTTCGACCATTGACCCTACTCTGAGACAAGCTACCCTCTCTCACTTGAACAGCACAGTAGTTATTATAATCTTGTTTCTTATTGCGCAACACAACATCAGGTAGTGAGTATTACGCGCAGGTACCAGAAGGAACGCTATATGCAGCAAGGTATACACACGCCATATACACTCATAACTTTCAACGTCCCACCCCTCCTACCCCATACCAAAGGGAACCAGGCGTGGTACAGTAGTTTGCGCCAATTTCGAGCTGAGCTTTTGGAAAAGCAACCTTGTAGCTCAAATTCTTCCTTTAGTGCTAGTTGCTTGACGTGGACTAATTACCGTAACGATTTTTCAAGGTCAAGAGCGGTCTACCTGCGGGGGTCTGGTAAATGTCAGGCAAAAGTACAACCATTCTCAGAAACTAGCGGGATCTCAGCTCCCGTATTTTCCTAACATTGCCTTCCATATTAATCAAAGCAAATTTCAACACGACAAGGCAAATTGAAAATACTTTGTCACCATCACAATGCCTCACCATGTCGCAAAACAGTTCACGTAGGTTAATACAGTCATGATTGACACATTGATAGTCACATTTAGGTTAATACAGTAAGGAAAATTCAAGAAAAAAATGAATGGAAATAAAGTAAAATACAAAACGGAACTTGCCAGATCAAAGAGGTCGAATTAAGCCTCAACGCTGATTAATTTTCATTAAGAGGGAAAGGGGATAGAAGCCTAAGCCAATCTCAGTCCATATATAAAAAGATCGACCACGAAATTCGAAACAATCTCTTATTTAAATAGTGTAGTACAAACAACACAATTAAATATGTATTTTAGAAGTATTGATACTCCCAGTTCCTTCATTCCGTTAAGGCTATAACCGTATATTAACTGTCATGTGGCTCACATTTATACTGCGCAATTCTTGTTAAGGCCCCGGTATCCACAAACCCCTTATGGGCGAATAACATGGGAAGATTTCAGACACCATACTTTGAAAACGGTCAAAATGTCAAAGATATTGTTTCGATAGTAAAGTTGCTATTAGTGATGACAAGTACACAACATCGAGTTTTTGTGAAAAAAGTATTTGATAAATTTGTAAACTTTGACTGAATTTGTCTACTTTCTTATTATAAAGAAAAATGGAAATCGGGCAATGTAGTGCACTAGCTCTGATTTTTTAAAGTTTTATGATAAAGAGAAAAAAGAGATCTGTTTGGTAGTTTTTGTGATATTGTGTTTGAAATTTCAAGGTTTTGTTTGATTTTATTATGCTTTACCGCTATCCAGAGTTTCCGTTTGACTTCGCTTTGCTTCTGTTATAAGTCACTTGAGCAGACCTACCTTCTAAGAATAAAAGCGTGTCCCTATCTTTCATTTTTAAAAAATTTCGGAAGTTGTGTATACCGGGGCCGTAAGATAGACCGGATATTGTATTGATAGTTTCACATTTAAGCTTTTATTAGCTCTCTACTCAGTTAAGCTGGCCCTTTCAAAATATAGTTGATTTCCGTGATGGAATATTATTATATTTTATATTTTAATGACATATCTAACCAATCCAGATGTGTCAGTCATAATTTTTTTTCACAAGGGCGAAATTTGCTTTCAAAATTCGCGGTCGACCTTTCACTTCCGCTAATTGATTGGTAAAGCCCTTTCGGTCCTTAATGGAAGTAAATCAGCCTCGAGAGGCTTAATTAAACCTATGTAATTTGGCAAGTAAATTTTTTTGCTCACTACTGTACTGTACAGCATCTACAGTACATGCAAAGCAACTACAGCCATTACCAAAGTACACGACATATAATATAATAGCAAACTGAAGGGGCAATAAACACGAAAAAAATAACTTTATCTTATAAAAAAGAGCGAAACATCTAGTTTCCGGATATACTTGTCTTTTTCTCGGGTGTGAAATTATAACAAAGATATTTAGGAAATAGGAAATCTGAAATTCAAATGTTCCCGTCCATGACGTCATGCTTCTCATGGCGGGAAAAGCTCAAAAAATTTGGAAATAAATACCTCCAGAACGGCTCGTCAGAAAAAATCCAAATAAAATTCTTTATTCTTAGAATAGTGTTTATTATAATAACCCATCAAAATCTCTATATGCGTTGTGGTGTCCATTGCCCTTTAAGGTTACGTCATAGAACAGCCTTTGTACTAACCAAACGGCAGCTACGCAATAATGAAAGTTCCCATGCAGCTTGAAGCACCCCTGGTGGACGAAATGTGAGCTTGTCAAGCCCAGCAACACGCCGTACGCGCACTTTTCATTGTTACCCTTGCTAGCGTTACCATACCGTGAAGCTCAGAGCGAAGATTCTTCCCTAACGCCATGTTTTAAACTGCGTTCTACCCAGGTATTATAAAATACTTATAAAAAAGGACATGTAAACAACCTATGCTAAAGCCACGGTACTTGCGTGAGCCGTTGACTCACGCTTTTATTTTCACGAACACTTTCATTGTTATCCGATATCGAGTAATTAGTGCTGGGCCATTGCTTGAGTCGCTTTATTTTGATTACATTGCTTGGGTACTATATACTCTTACGTATTGATACTTCAACACAAACCAATGCCGTTAGAGGCGCCCTTAGAAATCTTTGTTACATTTCTTAAAGACTTTTCCTGGACGAAAAACAATGTTAAACTTTGGGAGGTTTGAGACAGTTTTTTCCCCTTTCGGCGGGGAAATTATCACCGTTTAGGGCCTATTCACTTTCTGTTGAATGTTTTGGGCCAGGCAAAGCGACGGAAATGACGCTATCGTGGTCAGGCATTCCTTCATGCAACCGACAGCAACGGTATCCTTGGGATTTTATTGTTGTTGGTAAGGGTCACTGGGGAACTACGCACTTTAGCAACGATTGCCGAGTCGTTTTCGGGCCTAACGGCTGTTTCCGTTTTTCTCGTGAGTTCTTTCACACTTGTATTGCGAGCTTCCAACTTATTACTGCGTGGAAGGACGGGTATTACCCGAAAATTCCATTCGGATTCGCTACGGCTCGGTAATAACAGTTGTAACATTTTCGGAAAACATTTTGGCACAAAAACACTGCCATTGATTGCAAATGTGTGCAGAAAGTCAGTGAACCATTCTTGAAAAATGGTTATTTGCTCTGATTTGACTCGTCACGCTTGTCTCGTTGGCTTTTCTGAGATTATAACCAAGTCTTTAGTGTGTTCTTTTGTGCTCGTATTTACCAAGATTGACAGTTTTAAAAGGGGAAAATATGAGCAGGTTTGACAAGCTCTATTTTCAAGTTGAATAGCTCATTAAAACAATTGCTTTACGACATCGTGATCGCCAAGATGCACTTTTTTCTCCACTCGCTTTCAAATCGGGAATGTAAAAATTATCTGAAAAAAGGTTCGAAGCGTTAATTACCGTCGCGGTATGAACCCACGGTTCGAAAAACTACGCCAAGAATGCTTTTCTTCGGCGAGCTCGCTTTCCGTGCCTTCTTTATCCGATTTTAATGAGAACTGTCTCAGCAAGGTTAACGCACGTCTTTTTGCGCAGGGGACAATTCGTCAACAATTTCTTTAAGAAATCTTTCGTTTCTTTCCTGTCAATAGCTTTTAGTTTGTTAATCTCCCACTCCGAAAAAAACTAATCTCGCTATAACAGGGCTATAAACAATGTTCCGTAGGGTATAAACGTTGAAAGGACGGTCATATCTTAACTTGATTTAATGGGTATTATTAGCAAAAGATGAGACTTCCTTTTCTCTTTTTGTCCGTTTAATCGAACGTGGCTCAGCAATTTTGCCCTAACAAGATCGAGAAAACACTGTCAGACGTTGATCGGATAAGAGCTTTCGATATACAATCCTGGGTCGACACTGATGGTTTTGTCTTCTTTCACCCATTTTGGCAAAAATAAAAATTAAAAAAATGAAGGGACACGAAGAACGCCACAGAGAAACGGAAAAAGGACGAAAGCTGATTGGATTACAAGTGAGACAGCATGACCAACGAGTATTCTTTCTGGGAAATGATCCCCTTTGCGGTAGTTTGTTATACAACATTCCATTGAGGAGTCGAAACTTTTCGAGAAAAAGAGAGAGAAAGAAAAAGTGGTTTACAAAGTTCATCGCACTTACCAATTAGCGGTACTATCAAGGTGTAAGGTCCCTCGTTGGCCAGTTTGCGCAGCGCTGAAAGGTGGTCAATGTAACAGTTTGTGTCCGCGACGACTAACCGAGGTTGGACTTCGATTTCCAGTTTCACCGAACCTCTTAGAACCGCCTGGCACCGTTCAAATTTCATTGCGAAAAAAATAGGTATTAACATATAAAGTATTACACAGTTTAACGAAGACACACATCTCCCTAGTAATATCACGGGTCTTTACACTGTACACAAGTTTTGCTCATAGTCCACGTCAAATTGTGAAAGCTCTGTTTCTTAGGTAATTTGTGGACACGTTAAGGTCACTGTATTCCCTTTCTCTTACTTTACATAGAGTGAATGAGAGAAACGAGAAAATTGCTTGGACGATTTTTCCATAACGTATTTTTCGACAATTTTTCAACCTAAATTTTAACAATTTAACATTAATAATACCTTGAATCTAACGTGGAGAATGTTCGAAATTCAGAATTTAAAAAATAAATAAAAATATCACAAAACAATTGTAAATTATCTTTGCATTTTCTCAAAGATATCTCTTTGTAAGATTCTAGGGATTATCAGCTAAAGCTTTACTGTCAAGACTACTTCGAGAAAAATTCCCCCGTAAATGCAAAATCAACGCAAGTTTTCTTTGTAATCGTCCAAAAGAGAAGGGCCGTAATGCTCATGTGTAAGAAGAGATATGGGACAATTGGTATTCGTAATGTTGTTTTATTTGTCACTTGAGTTTACGAATTGAAAAAAGTTCAAAATTTAAATGTAGGCTACTGTCTAAAGAGATATCCTGGCTGTCAGACTGAGATATTATATAATTGGAGAAAACGGAAAACAAGAGAACATGACCGTTCAAATTAGACGCTCATCGTTTGCCCAAATTGTCCTCTAGTATTATGAAACGGCTAGTAGGGCTCTTCTTCAATTAATCCTATTTTCATTATTGTTCATGAGGTATTAAATGAGACAAATGAATTCGTTTATCAATGTTATACCGTAACTAAAATAACACTAATTACTCAATTTACTACCGTAATAAAATATTAACTGATCCATTTATTATATGATAGACTTGAAATATCTATAAAAACTTACATACTTAAGCTCAATATTTATTAGATCTGTTTGAAATCATTTTTCACGTTAATCATCATGATCTTTACCAAAACGCTTTTTTATCCAATTCATACCTTCATAACAGTGACAATACTGCACACTTTTCTACAAGGATAACAGCGAAATCAATTTTCGAATCCTTAAAAAAATTTTAGAAGTAAACTATTTTTCATGAATAAAAAAGGCTTTTCTCACAGCTAGTTCTTCGTTTTCACCGACTCCTTGTTTCAGAACCAGAATGCCTACAATATTATTGGTTATCATTTTCTAACTTCCATAAAACTAAATAACCAAAATTTCTCCTTCTATTATCTACCGTGAGGTGCTTTCTAGTTTATGTGCAGTACTTACCCTAACTATGCACTTTCTTAGTCCTAAATGTATGTTTTCACTTACGATCCAATCGCTAAGAACTAAACCTTTCCTTAATGGTATAAGAAGTTAAAAAACGTCCGTGTTTTGTCACAATATGAAATATTTTTCAAATATGTTCGACTTATAAAAATGTCCTTCACAAAATCATAAAAATCTCTTAAATATTCACCTCAATCCGTTTTCTGCGGCGTTCTTGCTTTTGATGTTTCCGCTGCAAACTTTCTTTTCTCAACCGCAATTCGCGAATTTGCGCTGACGTCGACGACGAGCTCATATCTTCAGCAGCATCATCCACCACGCCTTCGTCTTCTTCTTCGCTGTAACTCTCCAGCACCACGTCCCCACCATCCTAACAAAGCGACAACACGGAAATTGTTTTTTATTTTCCTTACCTAATAACATCTAGGACATCAGAGGTATTATCCCGAAAATTAGCCAGCCTTGCAACCGACATTCTTGTCAAAGCCACGGTCAAGGTTGCCACTAGCCCCGCAAGCCGTTATTTCTCAAATAAAACAAAAGCTATCCTATTTTTTCCTACCCAAGCGACGCTTTTCTAGTTTGCCCTTAACCCCAAACCTATTGTCGTTTTTTCCTTACCCTATTCGGACAAAACAATAACAATGGAAAACTTCCCCTCCCAATGCACAAGCATTCTCATAGCATCAATACTAAAAGGATACCGAATAAAACAACGACAAATTGGCCACAAAAATAATAAAAAAAAGTAACGGACACATAAAATACAGAGACGTGGAATACAAAAAAAGTCAAAAGCCATGATTTTTCCTTTGCTAGTGCGGAACGCTCCCTATAATTTTGGTCAACCGACAATCTTGCCATCTTATTTTTGTCTGGCAGACTAATCGTTATCAATGTTAATGCAAACTCATGTTGATGTAACTGTTTAATTTAGGGTTTACCCAAAACGCTGAAAGGTAAGAGAACGTTCTCAACTTGCGATCCACGACGTCGATAACAGATTGAGATAAAAGATGATACGTCAAAAAGCCCCCCGTTTCACCGAAAGATTAACAAGTCACACAAATGAAAAAGTTTATGGCTCATACACGTTAAAGGAATACAGCATCCTGCAATCCCATCTCATCTATCTCCCAGAGTAGCTAAACATCGCTGTCCTTCAACAATGACACATCAATGACTTTAAACCTCAACGTTGTTTTTTATTCATTTTTTCTGCTGAAAATTACCAGAATTCTTTTTAAATCGAATAACCGAAAAAAGATACAATTAATAAAAATATAAAGCAAAAAAAACTTTTTTCGTTCATTTTGGTTTCCTTTTTTTAAGACATAAGATTTACCTTCCTTTGTTTCCTTTTTTGCCTTTTGTTGCGTTAACGAAGCTCGTTGCTCCCATAAGTCTTACATGGCAATATCTCCTCAATCTGAACAATTATGATACGAAACTTAATCAACTTGACAAAATAACTTATTGTGCTAATATTACATTGGAAACCAAGCCGTGATGGTCTTAACAATGAAGTTTAGAGCACGGTCCAAGTTTGGTGCAGTTCGAAACACAACAAAGGGAAGGTAAACTTGCATTGTCAGCCATTGTCAATCAATCGAAATAAAAACGTTATGCCTTTCTTCTGCTACGCAACCTTCGCGCTAGACAGCGAAATCAAGACTAAAAATTATAGACGTAGTTTCTCTCGAATATTCGACAAAGAAAGCAAAGTATCATCGGATGACCAGCTAAGGGCAGCAGAAGCTCTCTTATCCGGCAGGTACGGGAAATAACTACGCCGAATTAACCAAAATGCCGGACAATTCAAAAAAGCGTACAAAATGGCGATTACATCTTGCAAATAAGTATGTTCGTATGACGAAATATTCGTATGTAAAGTGTGATGAAAGCATGGCCGGTTAAAGCGACGAATGGTTTAACCAGGTGCGGATAAGGGCGCTTCTACCGTATATGACACTTTTGCTGCAAATAGTTCGTCCGTTTCTTCAGTGTTTTGAATTGTGCTTAATAATATTAACATCGATATTATGTTAATTATTATATTAATTGTGCTTTAATAATATTAATATCAATATTATATTAACTACTATATTAATTGTGCTTTAATAATATTATATTAATATATGAATCGTAACATCTAGCACACAACGTTGAGATTTTCTTAAAACAATTCTTCTTAATTTTGTGAAACGCGAGTCAAATGTTAACTTTTTTTGCAGAAATGTAACTTACAACATTCAATCGCACGGTTCAATACAGTCACTTGAAAGTATTCTTTTAACGAAAACATAATTTAAATCCCACATTTAATTTCGGAATTGACACCTTGGAAACTTCAGAAAACTACTATAAGTTATAAATCCGAAACTAACAGAGGGATTTGAATTCCACTGTGCCTATAAATTAGTTAAACGTTGTTCAATGCACTTGGAGGCTGTATACTTAAAAATGCCTTCTTAAAAACTTTAACTTTGATCCACTTTTTACAAACTGAGCAAACACTTTTTCAAGAAAAACTCGATGATGTACACTAGATATTAGAATCAAAGCTTTACTGTTGAGATTGTTTAATGAAATACTGCGTAGTTTGCGCAAAAATCGCTGTCGCCGGTGAACATGTGATTTTCCTGCACCGTAGCCTTAAGGTGTTCTGTTTTTATTAGTATTTGCTGGAGTGTTTACCTTTCACATTACTCAAGAGCTTTTCCAACCGATTTTTTTTTACCGTTATGCAGCGAATAGTCGCATACCAACAATGACATTCGCTTGCGCTACTACTCGATGCGCGTCTAAAAGAGGTAATCCCCGGTCTGGTTCAAGAAAATATATACAGACGGGTCTAAAGATAAAAATGGAAACGTAGGATGCGGGATTTTTGTCGAAGCAACAAGGGAAACCCAGAAATACTCTCTAAAAAGGCAGACTGGTATCTTGACAGCCGAACTAACCGCTATACAAAAAGCAGTAGAATATATAGCGGAGGAATTACCGGGGAACTACGTGATACTGTCCG